>JBCEWE010002367.1:8557500-8642500 GCA_039877035.1 Silurus lanzhouensis
GGCCACGAAGGGGAAGTCAAACTGCCTCCTGGCCACGAAAGGGACGTCGTACCGCCGCCTGGCCGCAAAAGGGATGGTGCCTATGATGGTGGCATGGCCACCCACAGCTCCTCTAACAGCATCAGGTCGTTTCCAGAGCCTTCCGGTAGTGATGTCGCGGTCCCAGACCCTTCTGATGGCGACACCACAGCCCCAAGCTCCTCTGCACAGCAAATTTACTGGAGTTAAATTTATGGTGTACATTTTTTGGTGTTGCCCAGTGTTAAACCCGGAGTACATTTTAATCCTCAAGTGTTAAACTGCATCTATAAAAAGAGTTATTTTTCAGAGTTTAACTCTGTAAGCAGTGCATTTCCCACAATCCTTAACGGCTCTTCATTTGGAAGACCACAAGGAGATGAGTACGCAGTTCAAAGGTAACGTTAGCTATGTTTGCATCATCTTTTAATAAATTGTGTGGTGTATTTGGTGTAATTATATTTATTTTAAAAATACGTTTGTTTTACATGTTTTTATAAAGAAGCTGCATGGATTTCGTTGGATTGGAGTTCGTTTATATCTGAGCACCACGCGCATCAGGTAAGCCTAAGTGAATAAACACGTGGATTAGCTTCAAATATTACATAGCAAATATACGCGAATGCCATTATTTCTTGATAAACTATATGTTGTAAATGTATTAGTATTTAGTGATCTTACACAGTGTGTACCTTTCCGAAAGATCATTAGAGGTTAAATGACGGTTTAACTTATTTGTTTGATCAATCGCTATGCACTATTTTAATTTGACAGTTTTATTCTCATACTGGTTGTTTTGTAAATGTATTAAAGTAGCAACGAGCCAGCGGTTTCCCGGTCTTTGTTTGAAAAAGACGCGAGTCACGTGCTTTCGCAAACAAGTGGCGCATGCGAGTTAAGAACAGATGCTAACGCACCAACATTAGTTTTAAGTTAAATGTTAAACGTATTACAAGTCGTATGGTCTTTGTAGCCTGTAATGATACGTGTAAGAAAGCATACCGAATGAACGGCAGTTTTTGTTTGGTGTTTTTGTTTTCACTAGTAACAATGCTGTTCACAGTAATCTACGGAGGAAAGAAAAAGCTGATAAAAGTAGATGGAGCAGATTACACCTGTTTAATGACTCAAGGTATGTAATTTAAATTAATTAAAAATGTACTGTTATATTGATGCTTATTGCACTGTAGCATGCTATCAGTTGTTTTGTTTTTAGAATAAATCTCCTTTTATCCACAGTTAAGAAGAAATTTTCAATAAGTGAGAAAGATCTGATGTTACAAGATGACACTGGTGTTGAGGTGGATGAAGATGTATTCACTGACTTGCTGGAGGAGAGATCACATGATATCCTATGGAGAGTTGTTGACAAAGATTCCGGTAGGTGTGGCTGTGATGTACAGAAATGGATATACATTAAAATAGTAAAAAGAAAAACTAGAAGGAACTACAACAGTTATATGCTGTAGAGCTTTCCCTAACATACTGTAAGATTTTGAGATTAAAAACATGACCAAACATTGAGATTTCAAAGTATTTTTAAAACATCTTGTTGACAACCATTTAGAAATTGATCATAAAATGAGTCATACTTTTAATTTAATGTATTAAATGTTTGTATGTTTGTTTAAAGTTTCTATTTATTTTGCTTCCAGAATGCTCAGTCCTCAATTCTTCCTGTAGCTCACAAACTGACACTTTCTCAGTGTCGTCTGAGACTGATAACAGTGCTGGACCAAGCTCCAAGAGACCTCGTCTTGATGGACTTTTTGAGGCAAAACAGGTAAAAATCATAATTTACTAGCTGGATTGTATAGCAGTTATTGACTTTGTAATATTATGAATGCATTACAGAACACAGTGTCTTTGATTATAGTTTGTTAGAAACATTTTAGTGGAAAATGCTGGAGGACCTGCGATTTTGGATGAATATAAAGAACATGGAAAACTCACAGACTCAGCCCGGCGACACTTGGTTAACATTGTTGTTGCGCACATTACTGACAAAGAAGGGTAAGCATCGTTTAAACTATCAGACTTTGTAGATAAATTCATATTTAAATATTGTTATTGTTCTTTTTAAAGCCGTGTCCCTTCTAAAGAAACAAAAACTCGTTGTGCCTTGGGAATTGTAACTCTGTTCCCATCACTGAAGGATCCATACTCAAGAACTGGATATGTAAGTACTTAACATCTTATTCATTGTTATAAATACCTAATAGGAAAATTTTAAATGAAATTTATTATGGCTTTAAGGAACTCTTCTCACTTTCTCAGCCATGCCTAGAACAATGACAAGTTAAGAATTGTTTGATTTGATCATCAGCTTTTTTTTTTGTTTTGTTTTTATGCAAAGGAACATTTTTATGACCCTAAGAGCAACCAAGGATACATATCTTGGCGACTCAAAACAGTTTTGCGGCAAAGCAAACACCATGGTGGACACCACAGCAAGAAGGATGCCAGGTCAAGTGGAACATCCGACAGTGAGGGCAGTGGAGGACCAACAGCTTATAGAGAAACTTGCAACCATTTGGAACTGCAGTTAGAGGGTGATCAATGCAAAGAAGCGATATCTTTCATGAATCATTGTGCAGAAAAGGACCTGATTTTTGAGAAGATGAAAGCCACATTCAAGCACAGACAGCTCCTTATTCATGATGCAGCAAAGTCCAATACATTGCTTTCAGTTTTTCCACGATTTCTTGACACCAAGGGATTGGTAAGATACAGATGATGAGTACAATGATGGGAGAAAATATAGCTCATGTGAAAAACTGTGTTGTCTAGGACCTGTATTGTTAAGTAATGTTAATTCATATTTGTTGCAGATACTTCAAGATTTTGATGTCCAATTTGGAACAGAAACAGCCTCAGACTTCTTGAACAATGGGACAGTCTGAAGCCCAAGATCATTGCAGAAGCAAGAACACTTACTTCGACCTTGCATCTGACAAACCTGCTCTCAGATGCCCAGGGCAACAGTCAAGATGAGGGTTCCGATTGGCAAGGTAAGGTTTTCTGTAAAGATAATGTTAATATTTCTCTGCTACTCACAATCAGCTAATTTCTGTTAATCCACGTTTGTTTTTTGTTTGTTTGTTTGTTTTTTGCAGGATGGGACAGCGACATGTCCTCTATTTTACTCCTGGCCTACCTTTTGCCACCTTCACCTGGTGGTAGGAACAAATCCACCAAGATCAGCATCAGAGAGGCAATGGACCACATTGTGCAGTTTCACAAGGTTTGCATGGAAACATAAGTGAGCTGTCATGGGTCATGTATTGGGTTATATGTTTTCAATTTTTTTTTTCAGGCTTGCTGTAGTCTAACTGAACACATTAACAAGTCTGAAGGCCTTCAACCACATCTCCTTGCAGTTGGCTCAGCGAAGAACATCATCCATGATTTTTACATCGTGCTGGACGGAAAGCTTCTTCCATGTCAGGCAAAGTCTTCTCTTGCTGCTTTTGATGAACTTTTTAAAGCATACTTTGTCTTTAGCGTGTCATACCCCCACTGCTTAAGTGCAATGTATTAGTCGTCGTCAAACTACTATGTTTGAGTGCAACCGATGCAAGCCCGTCAGCACAGCTCAATCAGCCAAGCTAACTAATCTCCTCGCTCAGTGGATTGCCACCAGCTGCCGGCCCATCCGCGTGGTTGAAGATGATGGGCTCGAGCTTGTTCTCCAGGCAGCCACAGGTGACCCATCTTACAAACTACTTGCGAGGCGAACTATCATGAGGAGAATACGTGACCAGCACGCCGCAGAGAAAGCCGCAAAAGACGAGAAGATGGTAGATGTTCAAAATTCATGTTTAACTGTATAAACAGTTAGTAAACACAAGTACATCTTATTGAACATAATTTATTTTCATCACCAATTATCATAGTAGAACAGCTTTCTCAAGCAGTTTGTGAAGCATTTTGGAAACCGGAGATGAGCCCCTGGTCTAATGCGCCACCTGACTTGAGAAACCCGTTCTCAAAGACTTACTTTTAGTCATTATTTGGGTAGCACACATATTCTGAATGCCTTCGGCAGAATTCAAATGAGCTAGATTAATCTAGATTAATTCCAAGATTACAGTGAGATTAATCTAGATTAAAAAAATTAATCTATACCCACCACTAATATATATATATATATTTGTCAGAAGACAAGTTGTCATTCTTGTGTCATAAGTTATGCTTTCAAGTGTTTTGAATTTAAAATTGCAATGTGTTGAACGTGTTGAATGTCTTGGATTTCTGAAATAATCCATGTTCTTTAAAAAACTAATTGCAACTTTCAAAATTCATATTCCAGAAATAAAAAACATTTCTATATATATTTGTTTGATCATTGTGTATATTAGTACAGAATAAGTCATCAGTATTACTTAATTAGCATTCCTAACAATATATGTAACAATGTAACAATATCACTCTTTCTTCAGAACTTCTTGATTTATACTGATCCTATTTTTCTATTTAACCTCTTGATATATATATACTGAGCCTATTTGATTTATTATATGGTTCATTATTGTTAACCATATTTTTTTGTTGTTGTTGGTTATTTTTGTATTCATATCATAGGTATGATTATAAAGATTATAAATAATGTTCTACAACTTTGAATAAGATCAGGAGATAACAGAGATCAGTGTCCCACGATTTGGGATCAATTTTCACTTCCCAAATTTCAATTGATTGCTAATAAACTGTCTTCATTGCATTGTTATTAAACTGATCAACAGAACAAAGTCAAGAAACCATTTTGATATTTATTTTTTGTATTTCAAAAGTTTTTTCATATTTAATAACCCTATATATTGTATATAACAGTAGAACATAGCACATGTATTTATATATAGAAGCATTTATAACATATGTATCTATATCCACAGATACATCTATCTATGTAGTAGATCTATTATAGTACAGAACAAAATGACAAAAGGTTCATATATATATTGGATCTACAATAATAAAGAAAACTTATGCTGTATAATCATACAGTTTACAAATCAAAGGGGAAAAGTTGCTTTTTATGCAATGAATGTATTAATTGTTATAATTATGCCAAAAGACAGAGAAACCAATGCTCAAATTGCCAAATCTTTTTCATTTGTTTCACATTTCACAATTAAAATGTGTCATGTCTTGTCCTGTGTAATTTGGCTATTATCAAAGGAAGATTTAGAGAAAGAGGAGAAAGGAGATGATGGCGAAAGAAAGGAGATGTATAGTGGAGCCACTGGTGCTGCTGGTGCTGTTGATGGTGCTGTAAATCCAGTCTTGGTACTGAGACACTCTGGTGTACACACCCGGAAAATTAGGTAAAGCGCAGCCCTTGCCAAAGCTCACAAGCCCAGCCTGAGTCCATGTTCCACTGGACCTGGACACCAGTGGACCTCCTGAATCACCCTACACGATTAACAGGTGTTAGCTACATGTCAGGTGTTAGATTTCTTACCTGGCATGAGTCTTTTCCTCCCTGAGTTAAGCCAGCACACAACATATTGTCTGTGATATCAGCTCCATAGTTATTTGCACAGTCACTGTTATTGACAATCGGCAACTGCAACGGCAAACGTAATTTCCGTAATGTGATGTGTGCATAATGGCAGATTTTGTTGCTTGATTTGAGACTCAGTAAAGCACATGTTTAGTATCGGGGGCGTGGCCGAGCGCTGGTTTGTGAATGGAGGGCGGAGAAACTAGCGGAGAGAATCACGCACCTGTTGGGAATCACAATAATACTAAAGTGTTCTTAGTGAAAGAGAATAAAAAGAGTAAAGAAAAGAACCTCTGTGTATGTGTAGAAATGTGCGTGACCTCTGAACAGTGAAAGTAAAAACAGCTTCACTGAGACACTGTGCGCCACAGTAGAGCTGTTCATAACCCTTCATTCCACTGAGAACCTGTATTAACACTGCAGTGCTGTTCATAACCACTTACTGCATACAACCGATCAAAAGCAGAAATACTCTGTAATCTGCTATTTTAATGCACTGACCACCAGCAGTAATAATCAGTGTTTACAACCAAGTGTAGTTGGTGTAAATTATGTATTTATATATTCATTATATATTTACACTACTAATTAGTTACAGTGGCTGTACTACTGAACAGATGTATATGTTTATACTGTATATTTTTACAGAGTAAAACATGAGGTTATAAATAATGTTCAACAACTTTAAGATCTAGAGAGAATATTATGAGAACAGTGCCTTGTGATTTGGGATCTCAGGAAAGAACGGTCTGCAGGCATTTTGCACCTTACACTGTAATAAACTAAGTGTTGTGATCTCTTGAGCTCCTTATTGGTGTCCTCATTGCAGTGGTAAAAAAAAAAAACATCACCAGAACATAGCCAAGAACCTACGCACACACATGGAGTAAAAACTGTATAATTGACCGGCCATGTCTCCGGGTCACAACTGTTTTTTCCTTGGATCACATTTGACTACTGCAGACAGGGAACACCCCACAAGAGCTGCAGTTTTGGAGATGCTCTGACCCAGTCATCTAGCCATCACAAGTTGGCCCTTGTCAAACTCACTCAAATCCTTACACTTGCCAATTTTTCCTTTCCTTTGAGAACAAAATTTTTACTTGCTGCTCAATATTTCCCACCCAATAACAGGTGCAATGATGAAGAGATAATCAGTGTTATACACATAATATTATAATGTTATTCCTGCTCTGTGTATAAAACACTTGTGTTACACTGGTGGCAGGCGTGTTTTTTGTTTTGAAAGACATGAATTTTGCCACTTAACCTGAAGAGATATTTATATTATTTTGTATTTTTTCCACGTGCTCTTTTGCAAGTTTGAATTACGTGCTTTTTTATTCTCTCACACAAGCGGTCCCCTGGTGGTCTAGTGGTTAAGACGCAGCGCCCCCACTGCTGCGACCCGGGTTCGATTCCCGGTCAGGGAACCATCCCCAGCCACTCTCAGTGCCGGTCCCAAGCCCGGATAAATTGGGGAGGGTTGCGTTAGGAAGGGCATCCAGCGTAAAACATGTGCCAAATCAAACGTGCGGAGGATCCGCTGTGGCGACCCCTAATGGGAGAAGCTGAAAGAAAGTTTTATTCTCTCACACAAAATGGAGGATGACGAGCATAATGCAGTTGTAATGCCTAGAGACAGACACATTGTAGATAAAGCTAATTCACATCTACCATTTAAAATTGAATTTCCTAATTCTTTTTCTTGAGATAATACAGAGACTTTTAGTGCATGGATACAGTGGTTTAAAGTTGAAAATGTCTCAGTTGCGCTACTGGGTAAAGAGAAACTTCTTCCTGTAAAGCTTACTGGTCCAGCATTTGCATACTGGCTGTCTCTCTCACCTGTTGTGAAAGACAACAATGACTACAATTTAACTAAACATAGTTTGAGCCCTGTTTTGAAGTTGTTTTTGACACATATCAGACCTTTTTGAACGCTCGTCAATGTAAACCACAAGAACCTCTTGAAGTCTATGCTGCTGAGCTCAGAGATCTAGTGACTGAAGTCTTTCCTCAATATGATGCAGCAGAAATGAATTATGAATTTCTTTTATAGATTTATGACTGTTTTAGACCTATCACATCGTGGATCACAAAAAAATCCATGATCATAACATAGTGACAGAAATGGGATGTGTTTCCCACATTGATTGTCTTATCATTTGAGGGACATTGCACTGTACTAATTTGTTAAATGTTCTCTGTATTAATATGATAATTTAGTTTATGTACAAGGTTAATACATGTAACAATATCACTATTTCTTCAGAACTTCTTGATTTATACTGATACTATTTTTCTGTTTGATATATATACTGAGCCTATTTGATTTATTATATGGTTCATTATTGTTAACTATATTTTTTTGTTGTTGTTGGCCATTTTTGTATTCATAGCATAGGTATGATTATAAAGATTATAAATAATGTTCTACAACTTTGAATAAGATCAGGAGATAACAGAGATCAGTGTCCCATGATTTGGGATCAATTTTCATTTCCCAAATTTTAATTGATTGCTAATAAACGGAGCTCCTTGTTGGTGTCATTGCATTGTTATTAAACTGATCAACAGAACAAAGTCAAGAAACCATTTTGATATTTATTTTTTGTCTCACAAAAGTTTTTTCATATTTAATAACCCTATATATTGTATATAACAGTAGAACATAGCACATGTATTTATATATAGAAGCATTTATAACAGTATATGTATCTATATCCACAGATACATCTATCTATGTAGTAGATCTGTTATAGTACAGAACCCAACAAAATGACAAAATTTTTTTTTTTTAATAAGGTTCATATTTATTGGATCTACAATAATAAAGAAAACTTATGCTGTATAATAATTCAGTTTACAAATCAAAGGGGAAAAGTTGCTTTTTATGCAATTAATGCATTAATTGTTATAATTATGCCAAAAAACTGAGAAATCAATGCTTAAATTGCCAAATCTTTTTTACTTGTTTCACATTTCACAAATAAAATGTGTCTTGTCTTTTCCTGTTTAATTTGACTTTTATCAAAGGAAAATATAGAGCAAGAAGAGAAAGGAGATGATGGAGAAAGAAAGGAGATGTATAGTGGAGCCACTGGTGCTGCTGGTGCTGTTGATGGTGCTGTAAATCCAGTCTTGGTACTGAGAAACTCTGGTGTACACACCAGGAAAATTAGGTAAAGCGCAGCCCTTGCCAAAACTCACAATCCCAGCCTGAGTCCATGCTCCACTGGACGTGGACACCAGTGGACCTCCTGAATCACCCTACACGATTAACAGGTGTTAGCTACATGTCTGCTCTTCTACCATGACACTGTACCAATGTCACAAATTTATATGGCATTTATATAGCAGGTGCTGGATTTCATACCTGGCATGAGTCTTTTCCTCCCTGAGTAAATCCAGCACACAACATATTGTCTGTGATAAAATCAGCTCCATAGGTATTTGCACAGTCACTGTTATTGACAATCGGCAACTGCACCTGCTGCAGGGTTTGAGGATATGGCAGATTCACTGTGAAGACCAATGTTTAAGATTTACTACATGACATCCCATAATGAACCCTGGTATAATTTCTAGCTGCGTTTGACGAGCCGCCAGCAACAAATACAGAAGCCAAATCATCATTTTCCAGTGGCAGTTTTTTCCTTGAGTAATCTAACTAATGGCATTTCTATTTTTTTTTTATTGTTTTATTACTTTCCATAAATCTGTCTATAATGTTGCATTAGAAGCAATGATTAATTAACACACAAAGATGCTGTGAATATTCCACAGCAAGGAGTGATTAATTTCCTTCCTGGTTTACATTTCAAATAAATCTAATATATATATAACTTATTAAAAATGTAGTCCACTTTTTTAAATCTATGTGTCACTCACCATTAACACCATTTAAAGTTCTTTGACCAAATCCTGTGACCCAGAAATTAGTACCAGCAGGGTAAGAAGTGTTGTTTGTTGCCAAGCACACCGGCCTGACATAATCATTGATCGTCACTGGACTGGAGAGCTGGACTAGTGCAATGTCATTGTAGGGGGTGGTTGCGTCATACTGCTGGTTGATGAAAATTTCAGTCACGCTTTTTGTCTGCATATTGGGATTACTCCCATTCAAATTTTTCATTCCCAGTAAGAGTGTGAGAGAACCTGCTGAAACACTAAAAATAAAGGGAAAAAAAGATATTAACCTGGATATTACCTGCATACTATATTATAATTCTCTGGTTATTTTAGATTTATCCTTAAATACCTTTGGAGACAATGAGCAGCTGATAAGACCCAGTTCTGATTGATCAAGCTTCCACCACAGAAATGGCTGCCGCCTGTTTGAATGCTGACCTGCCAAGGCCAGGACCCAGGAACAGCATCTTCACCACCCACAATCTTGGTGTTAAGTGGAGCCTGACCACACCCTGGCAGAAAAGAGGGATGTCATACATATACTACCTGGAAAATTACTGCACTTTAGAGAAGAACATCCATTACTACATTCCACTGTAGACACTGGATTAAAATGCAAGAATTCTTACTAAAATACTATGCTTAGGCCACTGATATTAGTGGTCATTAAATCTTTTTATGCATTAGTTTGGTTTACTCATGGTCTTCTATTTATAAACTTATTTGCTGTCTGTGTTATTTTTGTATTAAAATTTTTTTTTTAGTTTAAATGTATGAAATATTTTTTTTATCTTTTGTGGGTTTGTTCTCATGCTTAATTCTTAGTTTCTCCCAAATAGCACCAAAAGAGATTCCCAATCCAGATTGACAGAATTTGCAATGTTTGCGATGTCATGCTAACATCAACTAAGCTTTAAAATTACTAAATTTTACTGAAGAATGCAGTGACAGGATTATCTAGCTAGATCTATGAATAAATAAAATATTCCAGAATAAATGCAAATATTCATAAATAAAAATGTATACACTGGCTGCAACATCTACTGAAAACACTTGTTGAAATGAACATTGTGTGATATTTTCAGATACGAAAATAATTGATTGTTTGTTTCGCTAAAATATAACCTTTCAACAAGTCTTGGACGTCACATTATAGCAAAACTGTTTTGCTATAGCAACAAAACAAATATGCTTAATGTCATATTTATCCTATGTATTTCAAATAAAGCAAAAGTGTTGTGCTGATTGAATCAAGAACTTACCATCTGTTTGGGCAAATGATCCTAATGGAAGAGAAAAAGAGAAGCTCAATGCTTAAACTACTATCAACAGACATGTCAGACAGTTTTTGTTTTCTAAATATAGCATAATCCAACATGCAGATTATAATTATTAAAAAAGAAAGCTGTATTTTAAAAAAAAAATCTATGAAAACATTTTTTTGCAAACTGTCAGTGAGTAAAAAAAAAAAAGTTTTAATTAGAACAATTACAATAAATTTTACTTAATTACAATTTAATTAAAAATTTATACCAAAATGCTGCTTGCAGTTTGGTTTGTATATTAAAAACTAATGATTAAATATAGTATACAAACATAAAGAGAAGGGAAAAAAGGAAAAGATTCACAATGAGTGAGTCAGTAAATGCACCCTGTATATCTTAACAGGATTAAGGCATAAGAGAAAGGAAATAAAGAAAAACCTTCATTCTGTTCTTAGTGCTTCAATGAAAGTACACCTTGTGTTGCCAAGCGGAAGTGCTTTTTTTTATGTTCTAACAATAAGTACATCCTGATACTGGTTCACTGTCACTGACTAAGAAAACAATTATTACTAAAGACTTTTTTGGATCTTATAGCAAGAAAGTACTAATTTTGGTAATTCTAGAAGTGGTAGGTGCAAACTTGTCTGAAAAGCTTTGGTGAGTGTTAGTATAAAAAGATAGCAAATAGAAATTACACAATGCATAAATGTACTAATTAAGTAAACACACTCCGTATATCTCAACAAAACTAATCAAAACAGAAAAGTGTAACGAAGCACCTTCATTCTGTTCTTAGTTCTTCCAAAGTATAGCATTTTAAACAAAGGCCACAAAGCAGCTTTACGTATATAAACAGATTAAAGATACCATAATCATGATTTCTACTGTGTGTTGGCAGATTATAGTAAAACATTGCTGGTAAGAATGACAATCTTGGACATATCAATCTTTCAAAATTTTTATTATTAAAATGGTTCTGGAACTACTTTGCTTTTCTTTGAGGGCTCTGTGAATAAATACACCCTGAACCCAATACTAATTTCTGTTGGTAAAAGCACACATGCTGGTGATTCACCTGCTTAGGTATCGAATTCATTCCACTACCTGTGTGCCAGAACATAGAAAGATTTTGACGTATACATTCTCCTTGTACCCTGACAGATGGGCAAACCAGTCAAGCAGAACTAATAATAAATATAGTATGATGAATGATAACCTTTCAAGTGTAGGTGGTTAAAGATTTTAAACATAGTTGTAATCAACAAATGCATGTATAAGGTTCAAAGTCTCATCAACATCAAATGCCTAAATGTTCTTCAATAACTTCTGTCCTGTCTGAAATGTGTAAGGTGTAAAGGCGCAATAGAACGTATCACTTATTATTAATTTTATATTGTGGTCCCTACAAGATTAGAATGACAGATGAATATCGATTGTTATTGCATTTGTGACATTTTCTTTAATAAACAATTTAACTTCATTTTGTATGAACTGATCTGTAAAATAATCTGTCATGTGAGTCATTTAAATTTAGATCAATATCTATATTATATATAATATATAATCTCTAAAATAACAAAAATAAAAAATACCCAGCAAAAAACTAAAACACTCAATGTTTCATTAAATAAAGCATCATCTGCATACATAAATGTATAACACAATACACTTGTAGGAATCTTAGCAACAAGCTAGGAATTGTGATATTTACTCTTTTAAAGACTGCAAAAATCACCTTTAAGTTTTTGCCTTAAATGTAATATACAGTATGTTGCCTTTTATATAGATGACAGACTAAATGTAATATTCTTCAAAATCATCACTTCTTTTTCACTTACCTGTAGAATTGAGGAGTAGACCACATAAAACACACACGCCTTTCCACAAATTCATTTTCATGCTCTCTGGTCCTGATGTAATGTGTCTCTAAATGTCTTTGTTGTAGTATAAGTAAAGCACACTGTAAGGCGGGGAACCACCCACTGGTCCAACGGCGGTTTCCAGAGGCGTGGCGAAGGATTCTCGCGCGTTCTAATCTTTCCTTTCACATTAGATAATAAGATTTGGATTAATGTATTGCTTCATTTTTTGTTATTGACCTCTTATCTGACTCCATTTAGATAAAACAATAAATATTTGCATAAGTTGTTATTTTACTAATAGTATAATTTTGATGGATGTTTGTCTAGTTATTCTGATTAAGCTCTGGCATTACACTCGTTCATTCGGTTCACACAGTCGCACAAGATCCTAGTATGGGCCCTATAATTAATATACTGGTCAGCGGTCATAAGCGAATCAGTATTGGTCGCTGCCAGAGGTTGGACTATATGCTTAAGCGGCCGCTCTCTGCGTGCTCAACTTTAAACATACTTTATTTAGTCCCCTTAGAGAGGTGACACTTAATTATTACAATAATTATTTCTAACCACAGATAATGAATAGAATAATATTGAAATAATCAGAGGTTGAGGCTGACCCTATTTAGAGTGATTAGAAATGTTACTCTAAACGGAAATACATATTGTTAGCCTCCACGCTTCTAAGTACACTTAAACTAACGCCAAGTGCTAGTCGTATCTCTAAAATCCTCAGTTGATGTATTATTCACTATCTAACTGGGATTTAGGCCGATTCTAGCCTGATTTTCAGTCCTTACGGTAACTGCGGATGCAACGTTATTACTTGCAGTGTCAACATTTACCGAGCAACACAGAATAAAATCAAACATAACAATTTATTAACCAGGTAAGAAAATCACAATTCAAATCCAATTTATAGCTCAATTAAAATATAACATAAATACAAACCAATAGTATTTACATTTAAACAGGAAATATAAAACCTTTCATACCTGGGACAAGGCGACACAGTAATTGTGCGGGAGATCTGTTTACAGATTCCCTGAATTGTTGGTCAGTTCTCCTTAAATACCCAGATAGAGTAAGCATTATGTAAACATTATTTAGCAATGGAAGTTTGCATTGATTGGTTCTTACAGACCTGTGGGAGGCACCTCGCCTGTATACACCTGTAGTGGGGCACGCCCCTTGTATAGAGTTATGTTTTCTTTAACTTTATTAAAACCTTTTTTTATTATTTGTTCTATTGCTGTGGGAATGTGACCTGTGTACCAGTCGCGATAAACCTTTGTAAAGAAATTAAACATGAACATTTTCCGTCGTTATTTACATGTGATATGACCTTTCTTACACATAATCATCTGGTGTGTTGTAGAATGTCCTGTGTTGAGGATGTAACAGAGAAAGGAGGGGTAGAGGGGTCAGACATTTGTCTGCGGATCTACCATTTGTATGGAGATGTGGTGTTTGAAGACCCAGGGTAGCTCTCCGGGGAGCCTACTGTATTCCAGGTAGAGTTCTGGTTCTCGAGAGGGGTGTTGCGGGGGTCTTGGTCCCCTGTCGTGAGTCCTGGAGGAAATGTTTTGTGTCATAACGAGTTCTTTTGATGTCCTTGTTGCTTCGGGCATCTACAGGGCCCACACCCTGGTCTCTCGGGCATCCATGCTGTGTTCTCGGGGAGGGCCGCCCTTTTGGTCAGGATCAATCAAAATGTCTTACAGTTTCCCCACTTGGCCCCGTGGGTGAATTTGAATAGGGTACCTGCGGGGTCAGATAAAGCAATTTTTTATTTATTTATTTATTTTTAGAGTCTTTGGAACACGGGTATCTGCAGTGGGCTGAGGGCAAGGGCAGCATGTGTGGATTCTTGTGTAGATCGTATGAGGTGTCTGAAGTAACAGCACTGGAACATGGTGAAGGTGAAGATCAGGGCACTGCCAATGGCACATCCCCGGAACATCCAGTCCCACCAGGTGTAGGTGTACTGTGCTGACCGAGTGGATGAACTGGATAAAAGTTGTGCAGTCTTTCGTGCCAGGTTGGTTTCAACCTGTGCTTGGTTTAGGTGGTATTCAGTTTGCAGGATCAGTCTTTGTGTCAGGTCCATCGCATCAACCATAGCTTGGGTGCCTTGCTCATAGAAAGTGTCATCCCACCATGGTGAGGTCTCTGTGTCCAGTGGCATTCTTCCTAAAATGTTGACTTGGCCCATTGAAAAGTCCTCTGTCACTTCCAAACAGAACGAGTGATTAGCAGAGCAGGTCAGTCCTCCGTAGGTAAAGGAATTCATTTCACTGACAACGCACCACTGTGTGTGAGACACCTGGACAACATCAGAATAACCATGCAGTGACTGAACATTAATAAGTTTGGTGTTGTTGGGAGAGAAAGGTTGCAAAGTGTTACATGTACAGATAACATAATTGTGTGTTTCATGGCAACATGTGCGACTGGTAAACAAGGTCTCAGTACCCTTTTGTGTCATGTATCCAGTGAGGTGATCCCATTTAATTACCTGATCCTTCACTACCATGCCAATCGAGCGTATGGTAGTGGAATTTTGAAAAACCTGATCTGGGTGTATCAAAGGAAAACTGACGAAAAACCCAATACATCCATTACATTCATTTCCTGTAAACATCATTATGGTGGATAGTAACTCAGAATATCTTACATTTTTAATTTTTCCTGATTCATACCACCTATGTAGATCTAAGATGTCTATGAGGTCATTCAAAACATGTCTAGGCGTTTTGTACAGGCGAAGATCTAGGATTTATTGTCTAGCAGCAGTGAATAGATCTTGTGCATATGTCCTACAGGCTAAGTCACGTTCAATGGTACGTGTAGCTGCCCAATGGTATCCATAAAAGAGACACAGAGAGTTTCCGACGGTTGCTTCTTTCTTTATTTCGCTCGTGAAGAACGCCATTAAACTTTAGTTTGCGTAGCACCGTGAAACTACACAAAGAAACAACATAACAAATAAATACGATAAATATACAAAAAAGAACACTATAAATAAAGTTCACTTTTACAGAGAAACATATAAAAAATCAATGATAAAGTGAATGAAGACAATATGAAACGATTAATAAACAAAAAGAGCTTAATGATTAACATGTACATTTATAATAAACTTTAACACGACATCACATACCTCGCTCCGCTTTACCAAAGGGAACTAAAATGAAATTAAGCAGAATTTAGTCTCTGCTCACTGGAAAACACACATATATATACAGTATATACATGGATGTGGAGTAACATGCATCTTCGCTCTTCTCTCTGCTGATCTAATTACCTTGCATTACTCCTAACATGCTCAAGAAGCATGCTGAAACATGTAACATCTTCAAGGAAAATTTAAAGTGACACAACCATATACGGTCATTTACAGTACGGGTTTGATTGAATAGTGTGTGGCTGATCGCAAGAAGCGCCTGCGCTTCGGATCGAACCGCTTTTATGATATTTTCATTGCTATTTGTGATATGTTGAAAACCAGTGGCCACCTGGTTCGCAAACCATGTTGAGAATTGTGATTGTTTGGTAATTTTGTAGTTGTTAGCAATGGAATTAACTGAGCCGAAGAGACCTGCTATGTTTCCGAGCAGGTCTCGCTTTGAGCGTGCAGGTGAGATTTGCACGGCAAGTCTGTTTTTGTAGTCATAAATTAAATCATCGATTCGTGACTGTAGCCATGCATAGGTCTTATCATTGTAATCACAGTGATTGATATAAGCAGATAGGATGTTGGAAATATTGTATGATACATGTGTCATCACTAGATTCACATCATGAAATAATGTCTTGTTAATATTCCCTTTAATCAGTCCACCAGGAGGAATAGGATATAGTTTTGGACATTCCTTTGGTTTGCTATATCCACAAGTGGTTAAATTAAAACAATGTTTCATTATCCATGAGCAATTCTGTGGCCCGGTGTAATTATCTGGGTCATTGACACATTTTCCCACGCAATACATGCCTTCTCTCCGGCTAGTCCAGACAAAGGCTTCAGGTTGATTGTTATGAGGTACATATGAAGTTATATCAAATTGATATTCGGTATAACTCATATGCGTAGTGTTGATTGTTTCAGTGTGTGTACACCTATATATTGCGGGTTCTAAATTTTTGGTTAAATAACAGATTTTAGGATCTAATCCATTGTTGATTTTTTCGTAGAGAGTGCGCATGCTCCCAATTTTTGCTCCTGGTTCTGCTTTAAGTTAATACCAGGCTGTTATGTTGTGAAAAGATGTGCGTGCCGGTGTGTCACCTGAAATGTTTACTATAGGGAGATGGTCGGAGCCTACTTTACAGCAAATTTTAGTTGCGCAATTTGGTTCCGGTACTACTCCGGGAGGCCACGTGACTAGTTCTCTGGTTGAAAGTGTACTGAAAAATGTGGATGACCTCTTAGTGTATTTCCATACCCATCTCCCACATTCCAGTGTGTGTGTGAGTGAAACCCTTTGACCCAGCTTGATGTAAGTGGGTCCAGAAACTTTCCTCTCGTCCGGTCTCCATGGAATTGCTGCAGTCAACCTAGGAGATGAAACAGAGAGAAACTTTAATAATTATTGATTAGCAGAATCTTTGAAGATTTTGCACTGGGACATGTGGTACCATTTCAACTTCCCCTTGACACTTATGGCCACACAGCTATTGCATAAAGCTTTTATCTCATGTGGTCCATGCCATCTGGGTGTGAATGGACCCTGTTTTATAAACACCCGGATCATGATCATGTCACCCTCGGTAAATTTGATCTCAGAGGTTGGGTTAAATTGTGCATCATTCATCAGGTCTGACTGTTGCTGTTTAAGGGTGGTTTGTGTTTGTAACACTGCCAGTCTTTGTTGTAATTGTGTTAGCACAGTCTGTTGTTTTGCAAGCACAAGGGGTCCCAGATCTGCTGGGGTGATTTCTGGGTCTATGGGTAGTTTCATAACTCTGCCTGTCATGAGTTCAAACGGGCTGATGCCTGTGGCTTTTGATGGGGTTGCTCGCAAGACTGTCAGAACTGTTGGCAGTGCATCAGTCCACCTGTTTTGATGTTGCATTATTTGTTTGGAGATGCTTTCTTTTATCGAACGATTTGCCCGTTCCACCATACCTGAGCTTTGCGGCCTGTATGGAATGTGAAATCTTTGTTTGATATGTAGCATTTCACATATGTGTTTTATTATCTGACCTGTGAAGTGAGTTCTTTGGTCGGACTCAATCTGAGTTGGTGTTCCCCAGATTGGGAGGATTTGATTTGCCATTACTCGTGCCACGGTGCGTGTGCTGTTGTCGCGAGTTGGAATTTATCAATTATGACGAGACAATAGCGATATCCCGCCTTGGCAGTGGGTAATGGACCAATAAAATCTAGCTGTAAGAATTCCCATGGTCCTTTGGGTGGTTCTGGGCGACACAAGTTTGTACGTCCAGTTCTACCCTGGTTGATGGTGGCACATATGAGACATGTGTCGCACCATCTCTCAATGTCTGATGCCATTTTTGGCCACCAGAAGTTTTTCTGTATCAGATGTTGTGTTTTGGGAGCTGATACATGTGCATAATCATGGTATAATTTAATCACTGGTTTCTGGAGGGCCCCTGGAATGATGTATTTCCCATCTCTGAGTTTATGTTTTGATTTCGTTTCCAGTTTATGGCCCTTGGTAGAATACCAGGATACGTTTTAATTATTGCTCTATGTGAGATTTAGTCCCTTTTCTTTTAACAGAACAAGGGTGTTTTTTAGCTTTAAATGCGGCTGTTTCTATGAGTTCCTCCTCTATACTGCTTCTATAATGTCCCTGAGAATCCATGTTTCCTCTAAATTCTTATGCCCCACCGGATTGATACGGTCTCCGGTCTAACAATGGGCATACCGGCCCGTTCTAATTTATGTGTCTATATTGGGTGTGCAAAACTTTCCCTCAACACTTCTAATAGGCAAAAAGGAACGAACTTACCATAGCAGCTGTAGGCAGGGAAGGAGAAGATCAAACCTCATATCTTCTGTGGGAATCCAAACTGAGTGGTCGCGTCGGAAAGATGTCACTCGCCTGTGCAGGTAGAGAGATCAAGTCGAGGTCACCAACTTTGTAAGGCGGGGAACCACCCACTGGTCCAACGGCGGTTTCCATAGGCGTGGCGAAGGATTCTCGCGCGTTCTAATCTTTCCTTTCACATTAGATAATAAGATTTGGATTAATGTATTGCTTCATTTTTTGTTATTGACCTCTTATCTGACTCCATTTAGATAAAACAATAAATATTTGCATAAGTTGTTATTTTACTAATAGTATAATTTTGATGGATGTTTGTCTAGTTATTCTGATTAAGCTCTGGCATTACACTCGTTCATTCGGTTCACACAGTCGCACAAGATCCTAGTATGGGCCCTATAATTAATATACTGGTCAACGGTCATAAGCGAATCAGTATTGGTCGCTGCCAGAGGTTGGACTATATGCTTAAGCGGCCGCTCTCTGCGTGCTCAACTTTAAACATACTTTATTACAATAATTATTTCTAACCACAGATAATGAATAGAATAATATTGAAATGATCAGAGGTTGAGGCTGACCCTATTTAGAGTGATTAGAAATGTTACTCTAAACGGAAATACATATTGTTAGCCTCCACGCTTCTAAGTACACTTAAACTAACGCCAAGTGCTAGTCGTATCTCTAAAATCCTCAGTTGATGTATTATTCACTATCTAACTGGGATTTAGGCCGATTCTAGCCTGATATTCAGTCCTTACGGTAACTGCGGATGCAACGTTATTACTTGCAGTGTCAACATTTACCGAGCAACACAGAATAAAATCAAACATAACAATTTATTAACCAGGTAAGAAAATCACAATTCAAAGCCAATTTATAGCTCAATTAAAATATAACATAAATACAAACCAATAGTATTTACATTTAAACAGGAAATATAAAACCTTTCATACCTGGGACAAGGCGACACAGTAATTGTGCGGGAGATCTGTTTACAGATTCCCTGAATTGTTGGTCAGTTCTCCTTAAATACCCAGATAGAGTAAGCATTATGTAAACATTATTTAGCAATGGAAGTTTGCATTGATTGGTTCTTACAGACCTGTGGGAGGCACCTCGCCTGTATACACCTGTAGTGGGGCACGCCCCTTGTATAGAGTTATGTTTTCTTTAACTTTATTAAAACCTTTTTTTATTATTTGTTCTATTGCTGTGGGAATGTGACCTGTGTACCAGTCGCGATAAACCTTTGTAAAGAAATTAAACATGAACATTTTCCGTCGTTATTTACATGTGATATGACCTTTCTTACACATAATCATCTGGTGTGTTGTAGAATGTCCTGTGTTGAGGATGTAACAGAGAAAGGAGGGGTAGAGGGGTCAGACATTTGTCTGCGGATCTACCATTTGTATGGAGATGTGGTGTTTGAAGACCCAGGGTAGCTCTCCGGGGAGCCTACTGTATTCCAGGTAGAGTTCTGGTTCTCGAGAGGGGTGTTGCGGGGGTCTTGGTCCCCTGTCGTGAGTCCTGGAGGAAATGTTTTGTGTCATAACGAGTTCTTTTGATGTCCTTGTTGCTTCGGGCATCTACAGGGCCCACACCCTGGTCTCTCGGGCATCCATGCTGTGTTCTCGGGGAGGGCCGCCCTTTTGGTCAGGATCAATTAAAATGTCTTACAACACGAAAATGAAACCTCCCCTATACTGTGTGACCTGTTACATGTCAGTTCCCCCACTCACCTGCTACAACTCAAATAATTCTCACTTCCAAACTTGATTTGAGATCAGCCAGTGAGACAAACAGTGTTGATGTCCTGGACTTCTGCACATGCGTAAATTACTTTTTTAAATATTTAAATTGCTATGTTTGGTAATGTCCTGTCAACAGGTTATTGCACATTGTTTAATTTTATTTAATCATGCTAGTATTAATTGTATTTGTATTTTTATTTTTTGGCAAAAGCCCCATTCTCTGTTGCTGCTCAAAGAGAGGATAAATACAAATAAAGGTTTACAGTAAATTGTGTAGTTCAGTCTGCCACACCCATTCACAGAAACTGCAGGAGTATCTGAAATATCTGTTTAAACTGCATTTTTTTTTCATGCAAGCACACTCCTACCAGTAAGCAGACTATATGACAACAAGTTTAATACACACGCACACACACACAAACACACACAGACACACACACACAGACACACAGACACACACACACACATATACATATATACATATATATATATATATATATATATATATATATATTATATATATATATATATATATATTGCATATTTTTATTTTAATGTATGTAATAACGAGCCAATAATAATAATAATAATAATAATAATAATAATAATAATAATAATCATTTGTTACAAAGGAGCCACAGACTTTTTTTCCGCTCCCTATCTAGTACACTAGATATCCGTTTGGGATTCCGTCCATCAGAGATTCATAATTGAAAAGGTTGATTTAGATATATAATAGATATATATCTAATCTGATGTTTATTTTGCAGTGTATTTTGTTGTTTTGCAGTATACTGTAGATTTTTTTCATTAGAAGCACTTACTATATAAAAAATGGCAACCAATCTCCTCCAGGATAAATTCAATTGGAGGCCTTCCAATATTAGCAATAATAAAGATATGGCTATGTAGAGGAATGTGTTATTCTGCTAATTATACCTCCACGATAATGCCTATTTGATAGTATATGTTCTGTCCATTAAAGAGATACTGGCCAGTGTGCAGTTCGGCCAGGGTACAGCCCAGACTTCACATGTCAATAGCAGTTGAGTAATGTTTATTTATGAATGCCTCTGGAGCACTTTAGATTTGTGTATTAACAACTGAAAAAACTGTTGAAGAAAAAAAATTTTAAGAATAGAAGGTTAGAAGGCCACATTTGGTTCCTGATCTATGTACTGATAGACAAAACAACATTGTGAAATTAACAGATTAACACTCCCAATGAGCATATTACAGTCAATCTGAAACTGATCAAACCCAGTCTGTGCTGCTGGTTTACAAACTTAGCAGGGCTTTAAAAATGTACTCACAGGTTTTGTCACCATGGACAATTTTCTCTTTCTCTAGAAGCTTTAGGCACTTCTTTTCTTCCACATCTTTGGCAATGCGACGCAAATCAAGTTTAATGTGTTCTCTATCTAGTTTTGCTTCATTTAAATTTGCCCTGATTGGACAGAAAGACACGCTATAATAAACAAGCAAATTAAAACCAATAAAAACAATGTTTGAAATCAGAGTGATTTTTATTTTTTTGTTATAAATGTAAAACTGATTTGTACACTTGAAATTATAATTTTATATCACATTTCAGACAATCTTCTATTTGGACTTCACCTAAGACATAAAGGTTGACAGTCAATGGTCACTTTAATATCATCATCTGTAAACCACTCATTTTTGGCATTATGCCAAATGTTATTAATGTTATTAATGTTATTATTGTTACTATTAATGTTTCCATGTATGATACTGTATGTATTTCATGACCTTTTGCAAATGTAACATCTGTCTAGGGACTGCAGGTGGAAATTAGCATTTTTTTACAGCTGTCCATGTTGTTAGATTAAATGTATTATTGGACCAGGAAAACATTTGACCCAATCTTCCGTGTTTTTAGTGCCATCTACAGGAAATACGACGGTACTGTCCATGTGCACGCGAAGGGGCGTTGATTTCAGACCGGAGGTCTGAATTAGGCACAACACCGGTCCCAAGCCCGGATAAATGGGGAGGGTTGCTTTTCAAAGCGCATCCAGCGTAAAAAAAAATGTGCCAAATCAAACATGCGGATGTTCCGCTGTGGTGACCCCTAATGGGAGAAGCCGTAAAAAAGTTTTTTATTGTATATAACAGTAGAACATGTAAATGTACATGCACCTGTATTTATATATAGAAGCATTTATAACAGTATATATATCTATATCCACAGATACATCTATCTATGTAGTAGATCTGTTATGGTACAGAACCCAACAAAATGACAAAAATGTTTTTTTTTAATAAGGTTCATATTTATTGGATCTACAATAATAAAGAAAACTTATAATCATACAGTTTACAAATCAAAGGGGAAAAGTTGCTTTTTATGCAATTAATGCATTATTTGTTATAATTATGCCAAAAGACAGAGAAACCAATGCTTAAATTGCCAATTCTTTTTCACTTGTTTCACATTTCACAATTAAAATGTGTCTTGTCTTGTCCTGTTTAATTTGGCTACTATCAAAGGAAGATATAGAGCAAGAAGAGAAAGGAGATGATGGAGAAAGAAAGGAGATGTATAGTGGAGCCACTGGTGCTGCTGGTGCTGTTGATGGTGCTGTAAATCCAGTCTTGGTACTGAGAAACTCTGGTGTACACACCCGGAAAATTAGGTAAAGCGCAGCCCTTGCCAAAACTCACAATCCCAGCCTGAGTCCATGTTCCACTGGATGTGGACACCAGTGGACCTCCTGAATCACCCTACACGATTAACAAGTGTTAGCTACATGTCTGCTCTTCTACCATGACACTGTACCAATGTCACAAATTTATATGGCATTTATATAGCAGGTGTTAGATTTCTTACCTGGCATGAGTCTTTTCCTCCCCGAGTTAATCCAGCACACAACATATTGTCTGTGATAAAATCAGCTCCATAGGTATTTGCACAGTCACTGTTATTGACAATCGGCACCTGCACCTCCTGCAGGGTTTGAGGAGATGGCAGATTCACTGTGAAGACCCATGTTTAAGATTTACTACATGACCTCCCATAATGAACCGTGCTGAAATATCCAACTGGGTATGACGAGCTACCAGCGATGAATACAAAAGCCAAATCATTTCCCATAAGTATTTTCCAGCTCACGTTTTACATGGGTAATCTAATTAATGTCTAAGATTTTTTTTTATTGCTTCATTGTTGTATTACTTTCTATAATTCTGTCTATGATGTTGCATCAGTAGCAGTGATTATAAAAACACACAAAGATTAACTGGTTTGGCTAGCTTGGTTTTGGCTGGTCAGACCAAACTGGATTTTTTAGCAGGAAAGAATGTTCCACAGCAAGGAGTGATTCATTTCCTTCCTGGTTTACATTTCAAATAAGTCTTATACATTAAACTAATTTAACATGCAGTCAACTTTTTTAAATCTAGGTGTCACTCACCATTTGAAGAGATTTGACCAAATCCTGTGACCCAGACATTAGTACCAGCAGGTAAAGAACTGTTGTTTGTTGCGAGGCACACCGGCCTGACATAATCATTGATCGTCACTGGACTGGAGAGCTGGACTAGTGCAATATCATTGTCATGGGTGTTTGCGTCATACTGCTGGTTGATAAAAATTTTAGTCACGCTTTTTGTCTGCATATTGGGATTACTTCCATCCAAATTTTGCAGTCCCAGTAAGAGTGTGAGAGAACCTGCAGAAACACTAAAAATAAAGGGGAAAATATATTAACACAAATATTACCTACATACTATATTATAATTCTTTGTTTATTTTTAAATTAATTACCTTGAGAAACAATGAGCAGCTGATAAGACCCAGTTCTGATTGATCAAGCTTCCACCACAGAAATGTCTGCCACCTGTTTGAATGCTGACCTGCCAAGGCCAGGACCCAGAAACAGCATCTTCACCACCCACAATCTTGGTGTTAAGTGGAGCTTGACCACACCCTGGCAGAAAAGAGGGATGTCATACATATACTACCTGGAAAATGACTGCACTTAAGATAAAAACATCCATTACTACATTTCACTGTAGACACTGGATTAAAATGCAAGAATTCTTACTAAAATAATATGTTCAGGCCACTGATATTAGGAGTCATTAAATCATGTCAGATTTTTTTCATGCATCAGCTTGGTTTGCTCATGGTCTTCTATTTATAAACTGTTATTT
The DNA here is from genome assembly GCA_039877035.1 of Silurus lanzhouensis. Taxonomy (NCBI): domain Eukaryota; kingdom Metazoa; phylum Chordata; class Actinopteri; order Siluriformes; family Siluridae; genus Silurus; species Silurus lanzhouensis. The sequence goes on from JBCEWE010002367.1 coordinate 8,582,011, forward strand.
GCTGTATGTGTTTGTTTGTTTTTTAAGTTTAAATGTATTAAATATATTTGTTAATCTTTATCTCTTAATTCTTAGTTTCTACCAAATAGCACCAAAACAGATTCCCAAACCAGATTGACAGAATATGCAATGTTTGCCATGTCATGTTGACATCAACTAAGATTTAATCCAGAATAAATGCAAATATTCATAAATAAAAATGTATACACTGGCTGCAACATCTACTGAAAACACTTCTTGAAATGAGAACATTGTGTGATATTTCAGATATGAAAATAACTGATTGTTTGTTTCGCTAAAATATAACATTTCATTTCAACATTTCTCTTTTGGAGAGTTCTCTTGGACATCACATTATAGCAAAACTGTTTTGCTATACCAACGAAACAAATCTGCTTAATGTGATATGTAACCTATGTATTTCAAATAAAGCAAAAGTGTTGTGCTGATTGAATCAAGAACTTACCATCTGTTTGGGCAAATGATCCTAATGGAAGAGAAAAAGAGAAGCTCAATGCTCAAAGCACTATCAACAGACATGTCAGACAGTTTTCTAAATATAGCATAATCCAACATGCAGATTATAATTATTAAAAGAGAAACCTGTATTTAAAAAAAATAAAATCAATGAAAAGTTCTTTTTTGCAAACTGTCAGTGACTAAAAAAAAAAAGATTTTTATTAGAGCAATTACAATAAATTTTACTTCATTACAATTTAATTTTAAAATGTATACCAAATTGCTGCTTGCAGTTTGGTTTGTATATTAAAAACTAATGATTCAATATAGTATACAAACATAAAGAGAAGGGAAAAAAGAAAAAGATTCACAATGACTGAGTCAACACAGTAAGTAAATGCACCGGTATATCAGGGGTCACCAACACCCTTGCAGGAACCAGGTCGCCCGCAAGGACCACATGAGTCGCCCGTGGGCCTTTTCTAAAAATAGCTCACCAAAGCGCCACTTACCAGTGAGATGCATCTATTTTTTTTTTTGTTGCTATTCTTTTTTAAATCACACTTGCATTGGTGTGGATTTGAAAATCACAATATTAAAAAAAATCTTTAAAAAATGTTTCATATTAGATTAGAGCTAGCTGGTCTCCAAGTTGATTTTTGTATGTTATTTAATTAAAAAAAATTAAAAAAAATTAAAATTAAAAATTAAAAATTAATCTGTACAAACATGATACAACGTAGTGCGTGATTTGTTAAAAATTGTTAGTGGCTAGTGAAAATGTTGTAAAAGTGACCATTTGAATGATTGATAAATGATAAATTGAGCAAATGTGTTATTTCAAAAATGTAACAAGCTGGCAGCCCTTCACATTAATCGGTCCTCAAGAAGCAGCTCTCAGTTTCAAAAAGGTTGGTGACCCCTGCTCTATATCTAAACAAGAATAAGGCATAAGAGAATGGCAGGAAAGAAAAACCTTAATTCTGTTCTTAGTGCTTCAATAAAAAGCCACCTTGTGTTGCCATGAAGAAGTGCTTTTTTTATGTTTCTAAAAATAAGTACATTGTAATACTGGTTCAGTAAGATAACAATTATTACTAAAGACTCGATTGAAGCTTATTGCAAGAAAGTACTCATTTTGATAATTCTAGAAGTGGTAGGTTTTGCAAACTTGTCTGAAAAGTTTTAGTGAGTGTTAGTTAGTATAAAAAGATAGCAAATAGAAAGGACACAACGCATAAATGTACTGATTTAAGTAGAAGTACAGATACTCATCTTTTAAAATACTCGGGTAAAAGTTGAAGTACTGATTATACTTTTTTACTCAAGTGAAAGTAAACAAGTATTGGCTCTGACATGCACTTAAGTAAAAAGTAGTTATTACTTCTACCTGTTTTAGTGTCACATATCATGATATTAACGATAGATAGATAGATAGATAGATAGATAGATAAAGAAAAAAAAAAAAAAAAAAAAAAAAAAAAAAAAAAAAAAAAAAAAAAAAAAAAAAAAAAATAGATAGATAGATAGATAGATAGATAGATAGATAGATAGATAGATAGATAGATAGATAGATAGATAGATAGATAGATAGATAGATAGATAGATAGATAGATAGATAGATAGATAGATAGATAGATAGACCGACCCTAACCCTAGATAGAGCATGAACACAAAAAATTATTGTGAATGTTTTAAAGTAATAATGGTGGTTTAAATGACGTAAATCATCAGGACACCAAACGGAACCTTTGCTATGTTTCCACACGGACAGTTATTGAGGTGATACCGGAGAAACTGCACCTCTTCAAGTCAAATCAAGAAGCTTTTATATATAATCATAGACATTTTACAGGTTTGAATGATGTATTGTTTTTATCTGTACAATAAAGTACATACAGTAAATACAGTAATTTAAATTCGTTTCGCCATTATGAGGGAAAAACCCACAAAACCCCACCCACAGGGTTAATTGTGTAAAACATGGCGGATTTGGTGTTTGATTTGAGACTTGGCGCAAAAATAAAACGAATGTTTACTGATTACAAATCTTTTTCGGTGGAGTTTATTTATTTGTTGTATATCTTAGTAAAGAAAGGACGTCGTAAATTAGTGTATGTTTTGCTGGAGGTTTTAATTTCGCCTCTTTTATATTTAGTTATTTATTTAAGTATTTATATTTTTTTATAAAAATGGTAAAACAGAAATGCACGCTGAATTAACAGCGCGTTAATACAATTTAGTGCCGTTTAAAAGAATTTTGCGAAACTAATTAAAAACGTTGTTACCTAATAAATGTGTCCATGCTGAACATCCACATATAGAACACAAGCAGGGAAAAGATGATGATGATGACGATCACGTGATCAGGAAAGTCTCTGTTCTCAATGGATTCAAAGTAAAAATGTAATGAGTAAAAGTAAAAAGTTGTCTATAATAAATAGTGGAGTAAAGTACTGATACCAAAAAAATCTACTCAAGTACAGTAACGAAGTATTTGTACTTCATTACTTCCCACCTCTGTGATTAAGTAAACACACTCCATATATCTCAACAGAACTAATCAAAACATAAAAGTGTAACGAAGCACCCTCATTCTGTTATTAGATCTTCCAATGTATAGCATTTTGAACAAAGGACACAAAGCAGCTTTACGTATATAAACAGATTAAAGACAACGTAATCATTTGTAATGATTAAGCCAAAGGTGAAGATTTCTACTGTGTGTTGGCAGATTATAGTAAAACATTGCTGGTAAGAATGACAATCTTGGACATATCAATCTTTCAAAAGTATTATTATTAACATGGTTCTGAAACTACTTTGCTTTTCTTTGAGGGCTCTTTAAATAAATACACCCTGATCCCAATACTGATTTATGTTGGTAAAAGCACACATGATGGTGATTCACCTGCTTAGATATCAAAATCATTCCACTACCTGCATGCCAGAACAGAGAAAAGTTTTGATGTATACATTCCTTGTACCCTGACAGGTGGGCAAATAAGTCTAACAGAACTGATGATAAATATAGTATGATAAATGATAACATCTCAAGTGTGCGTGGTTAAATATTTAAAACATAGTTGTAGTCAACAAATGCACGTAAAAGGTTCAAAATCTCAAATCAAAATCAAATGCCTGAAATGCCTAAATGTTCTGAATAACTTCTGTCCTGTCTGAAATGTGTAAGGTGTAAAGGCGCAATAGAACGTATCACTTATAATTCATTTTATTGTAGTTCCTACAAGATTAGAATGACAGATGAATATTGATTGTTATTGCATTTGTGACATTTTCTTGAATAAAAAATTTAACTTCATTTTGTACAAACTGATCTGTAAAATAATCTGTCATGTGAGTCATTTAAATTTAGATCAATATTTAATCTCTATAATAACAAATAAAAAACAGCCAACATTTAAACACTCAATGTTTCATTAAATAAAGCATCATCTGCATACATAAATGTATAACACAATACACTTGTAGGAATCTTAGCAACGAGCTAGGAATTGTGATATTTACTCTTTTAAAGACTGCAAAAATCACCTGTACGTTTTTGCCTTAAATGTAATATACAGTATGTTGCCTTTTATATAGATGACAGACTAAATGTAATATTCATCAAAACCATCACTTCATTTTCACTTACCTGTAGAATTGAGGAGTAGACCACATAAAACACACACACCTTTCCACAAATTCATTTTCATGCTCTCTGGTCCTGATGTAATGTGTCTCTAAATGTCTTTGTTGTAGTATAAGTAAAGCACACGGAAATGAAACCTCCCCTACCTGTGTGACCTGTTACATGTCAGTTCCCCCACTCACCTGCTACAACTCAAATAATTCTTACTTCCAAACTTGATTTGAGATCAGCCAGTGAGACAAACAGTGTTGATGTCCTGGACTTCTGCAAATGCGTAAATTACTTTTTTAAATATTTAAATTGCTATGTTTGGTAATGTCCTGTCAACAGGTTATTGCACATTGTTTAATTTTATTTAATCGTGCTAGTATTAATTGTATTTTTATTTTTATTTTTTGGCAAAAGCCCCATTCTCTGTTGCTGCTCAAAGAGAGGATAAATACAAATAAAGGTTTACAGTAAATTGTGTAGTTAGGTCTGCCACACCCATTCACAGAAACTGCAGGAGTATCTGAATTATCTGTTTAAACCTACCTAGACTATATGACAACAAGTTTTATACACACAGACACACACACACGCACGCACGCACGCACTATATATATATATATATATATATATATATATATATATATAATATATATATATATATATATATATATATATATATATATATATATGGGAGGCCATACAGGGGTGGCCAAACCGCGGCTCTCTGCCTGGTTTCATGCGGGTCTTACGTTCATATCGATATTTTTAAGACTTAAATGATCTTGCCCCTACTGGGAAACTTTGCGGTATATTCATCTCACGCACATGCGCGTTTGACGAAAATACCGTAATGAACTGAAGCGAAGCGAACACGCACATAAAAAACCCCCACAAACACAAACTTCGATATGCAAATTGTTTACTTAAATTTTAAATAAACAATTTGTATCAAGTTCGCTTTTAAAATGGCAGAGAAAAATGCACAGCAAAACGAAAATATGAAGATAAACACAAGACGTTTTTAACAGAGTGGGAGAGTTTTAATTTTTTGTTCAACGTAATGACAAGTCATTCTGCCTTATGTCAGGCGTCATTAGCGCATTTCAAAGTTTCAAATCTTCAGCGCCACTTCAGCTCACTCTATGCTAACATCAACCAGGAATTTCCAAAAGGGACTGAACTTCACAAACACAAGTTGGTCACTTTGAAAAGCTAGGCAGAAAAGCAGATAGAGTTTTAACTGGCTTGGAACATTACACAAGCTAAAAAGCCATACAATGAAGGGGAGTTCATTAAACAATGCCTCAGTGACGTTGTTGAAATCTTGTCTTCTGAAAACGACAAACTAAACCGCATGGTATCAGACGTCCAACTGTCCCGCCATACTGTTGAACACAGAATATGGGACATTAACACTATTGAATCACAGTTGCACTCTGACCTGGAATGGCAGAAGTCCCACTAAGCAACATGCATAGTAAAAGAAAAACGCTATTGAAATTATTATATTTTTGTTTGTGGACTTGGTTGAACTGAGAGTTTGTGTGTGTGAGACAGTGCACACAATGTTATTTTAGTAATTCAATACAAAAAGTGTATTGTATCTATAGATTCATCACACACAGACTGATATATTTGTTTGTTTATTTTTATTTTATTTTGATGATTATGGCTTCGAGCTAATGAAAACACAAAATTCAGTATATCAGAAAATTAAAATATTGTGAAGAAGTTCAATATTTGAGATTCGTGGTGTCAAACTCTAATCTGCTCATTAAATCCAAACACCTGCAAAGGTTTCCTGCGCCTTTAAATGGTGTCTCAGTCTGTTTCAGGCTACACAATCATGGGGGAAGACTGCTGACTTGACAGTTGTCCAGAAGACCATCATTGACACTCTGCACATGGAGGGTAAGACACAAAAGGCCATCGCTAAAGAGGCATAAGACAAAAAGGACTGGACTGTTGCTCAGTGGGCCATAGTTGCCTTTTCAGATGAAAGGAAAGAACATTTTGCATTTCATTTGGAAATCAAGGTCCCAGAGTCTAAAAGAAGTGAGGAGAGGCACAGAATCCATGTTGCTTGAGGTCCAGTGTAAAGTTTGCACACAGTGGTGGTTTGGGGAGTCATGTCATCTGCTGGTGTTGGTCCACTGTGTTTTGTCGAGTCCAGGGTCAGCACAGCCGTCTACCTGGAAGTTTTAGAGCACTTCATGCTTCCCTCTGCTGACCAGCTTTATGGAGATGCTGATTTCATTTTCCAGCAGGATTTGGCCAATAATATATAATTAAATATATGTCTAAATATAAATATAAAGAAATTGCAGTTTTTGTACCTTTTTTATATATATATATTTTTTATATATATATATATATATATATATATATATATTAAAAGGAACAGAAACTGCAATTTCTTTATATTTATATTTAGACATGTATATATTTTATAAAAATGCCAGGGAGGCTTAAACTTTGGTGCTTTTGTACCTTAGGGGCTCATGGGAAAAATTAGGTCCTTGCATGTACTCCTCTTTATTAAAATGACATTCAGGTTTCACTTGCTGGGGTTGGTCAGTGAAATCTGTCTTCTGTTCCTAATTCCAAAAATTAATCTCTGAATTGATGTTACTGAGCATAACAGGCTATTCGCTGCAAAATCTTACAAAGACACTGACTACAAAAACCTATGTAATAGGTATATATTTTTTATTTTACAGACACACACACACACACACTGAGCAGGCATAACATTATGACCGGTGAAGTAAATAACACTGATTATATCTTCATTATATTATATTAACACCTGTTAGAGGGTGGGATATATTAGGCAGCAAGTGAACATTTTGTCCTCAAAGTTGATGTGTTAGAGGCTAGAAAAATGGGCAAGTGTAAGTATTTGAATAAGTTTGACAAGGACCAAATTGTGATGACTGGGTCAGAGAACATGGTTGTGCAGTGGTCAGTATCTATCAAAAGTGGTCCAAGCAAAGAACAGTGGTGAACCGGCGACAGGGTCAGGGGCGGCCGAGGCTCATTGATGCATGTGCAGAGCAAAGGCTGACCCGTGTGGTCCGATCCAACAGACAAGCTACTGTAGCTCACATTGCTAAAGAATTAATGCTGTTAGTGTAATGCTAGACAGGTCAGGACTGTATTGGCAGCAAAAAGGAGGCCAACACACTCTTTGAGTGTTTGAAGGCTCTGGCATGGAGAAGCTGGTGTTGGATCTATGATGATAGCAAATAATGAGATATTTTATGCGTTCCTAAGTAGCTCCTGGATCCATAATCTCAAATGACTGTAAAAGGCTGTAGAAAGGACATTACTCATAATCTTACATTCTAGTGCTCATGTTAGTTCTCACTCTCCAGTGTTTTGTATTGTTTAAAGATTATAATCACACTCTTCGTACCACCCAACTAAGGATGGGTTCCACTTTTGAGTCTGGTTCCTTTTAAGGTTTCTTGCTCATAACATCTAAGGGAGTTTTTCCTTGCCACAGTCGCCATGGCTGCTTATCAGGGATAAATACACATCGTTCACCATAACTGTTTAATTCTGAAAAGCTGCTTCGAGACAATGTCTATTGTGAAAAGCGCTATAGAAATAAACTTGACTTGAAATGTATATTTATTATTAGTAAAACCATACTTAACATAGAGCATGACTACAAAATATTATTGTAAATGTTGAAAAAGTAATTTGGTCCTTTCAATTACGTAATCTTTAGGACACCAAACATAACTTCCGTAATTCCACACAGACGGTTTTAATTGCCAGATGTGTGCTGTAAGGAATTATTTCTATCCTCTGCCACCTGGACACATTCCCTTGAATTCAGCATTTCCTCGCGATCTCTGCTCTCCTATGTGCATGGGGAACTCTCAATAAAACACACGAGTCAGCCTTTCAGAGAGAGGCTCCAAAGTTTTATTGTGCGGGGGGGTTGTGAATAGAGGGCGGATAAACTAGCGGAAAGAACTGTATAATTGACCGGCCCTGTCTTCGGGTCACCACTGTTTCTTCTTTGGACCACATTTGACTACTGCAGACTGGGAACACCCCACAAGAGCTGCAGTTTTGGAGATGCTCTGACCCAGTCATCTAGCCATCACAAGTTGGCCCTGGTCAAACTCACTCAAATCCTTACACTTGCCCATTTTTCCTGCTTCTAACACATCAACTTTAAGAAACACAATTTTTACTTGCTGCCCAATATTTCCCACACACTAACAGGTGCAATAATGAAGAGATAATCAGTGTTATACATTTTGTTATACACAATGTTATAATGTCATAATGTTATGCCTGGTCGGTGTATAACCCCACTCGTGTTACACTGGTGGCAGGATTGGCTGGCTTGTTTTTGCTGGGACACGTGTTTTTTTATTGAACGGCGTAAATTTTGCCACTGAACCTGTAGAGACATTTATATTATTTTGTATTTTTTTCACATGCTCTTTTGCAAGTTTGGATTACGTGCATTTTTTTCTCTCTCTCTCTTCAATTGATTGCTAATAAACTGAGATCCATGTTGGTGTCCTCATTGCATTGTTATTAAACTGATCAACAGATCAAAGTCAAGAAAACATTTTGATATTTATTTTTTGCATGTAAAGCTTTTCATATTTAATAAACCGATATATTGTGTATAACAGTAGAACATAGCACATGTATTTATATATAGAAGCATTTATAACAGTATATGTATCTATATCCACAGATACATCTATCTATGTAGTAGATCTGTTTTAGTACAGAACCCAACAAAATGACAAAAATAATTTTTCCTTTATAAAGTTTATATTTGTTGAATCTACAATAATAAAGAAAACTTATGCTGTATAATCATACAGTTTACAAATCAAAGGGTAAAAGTAGCTTTTTATGCAATTTATGCATTAATTGTTATAATTATGCCAAAAGACAGAGAAATCAATGCTTAAATTGCCAAATCTTTTTTACTTGTTTCACATTTCACAAATAAAAGCTGATTTGTTGATTTACAAATTAAGTACTTAACATTAGTAAGTGAAAGCTACATATAAAATTAAAGAATATAGAATATAAAATAAATACGGAATATGATAGTCATGTTAAATTACTTCATGTCTTGTACTGTTTCATTTGGCTATTATCAACGGAAGATATAGAGCAAGAGGAGAAAGTAGATGATGGAGAAAGAAAGGAGATGTTTAGTGGAGCCACTGGTGCTGTTGATGGTGCTGTCAATCCAGTCTTGGTACTGAGACACTCTGGTGTACACACCCGGAAAACTAGGTAAAGTGCAGCCATTGCCAAAACTCACAATCCCAGCCTGAGTCCATGTTCCACTGGACTTGGACAACAGTGGACCTCCTGAATCACCCTACACGATTAACAAGTGTTAGCTACATGTCTGCTCTTCTACCATGACACTGTACAAATGTCACAAATTAATATGGCATTTATATAGCAGGTGTTAGATTTCTTACCTGGCATGAGTCTTTTCCTCCCTGATATAAGCCAGCACACAACATATTGTCTGTGATAGTTTCAGCTCCAAATGCCTTTGCACAGTTACTGTTACTGACAATCGGCACCTGCACCTGTTGCAGGGTTTGAGGAGATGGCAGATTCACTGTGAAGACCCATGTTTAAGATTTACTACATGACTTCCTATTATGAACCCTGCTGAAATGTCCAACTGGGTATGACGAGCTACCAGCGATGAATACAAAAGCCAAATCATTTCCCATTTCCCAAGTATTTTCCAGCTCACGTTTTACATGAGTAATCTAATTAATGTCTAAGTTTTTTTTTTTTATTCCTTCATTGTTGTACAACTTTCTATAATTCTGTCTATGATGTTGCATCAGTAGCAGTGATTATAAAAACACACAAAGATTAACTGGTTTGGCTAGCTTGGTTTTGGCTGGTCAGACCAAACTGGATTTTTTTTAGCAGGAAAGAATGTTCCACAGCAAGGAGTGATTCATTTCCTTCCTGGTTTACATTTCAAATAAGTCTTATACATTAAACTAATTTAACATGCAGTCAACTTTTTTAAATCTAGGTGTCACTCACCATTTAAAGAGATTCGACCAAATCCTGTGACCCAGACAATAGTACCAGCAGATAAAGAACTGCTGCTTGTTGCGAGGCACACCGGCCTGACATAATCATTGATCGTCACTGGACTGGAGAGCTGGACTAGTGCAATGTCATTGTCTTTGGAAACTGCGGAATACTGCTGGTTGATGAAAAATTTGGTCACGTTTTTTGTCTGCATATTGGGATTACTTCCATCCAAATTTTGCATTCCTAGAAAAAGTGTGAGAGAACCTGCTGAAACACTAAAAATAAAGGGAAAAAGATATTAACACGGATATTACCTACATACTATATTATAATTCTCTGGTTATTTTAGATTTATCTTTAAATGCCTTTGGAAACAATGAGCAGCTGATAAGACCCAGTTCTTATTGATCAAGCTTCCACCACAGAGACGGCTGCCACCTGTTTGAATGCTGACCTGCCAAGGCCAGGACCCAGGAACAGCATCTTCACCACCCACAATCTTGGTGTTAAGTGGAGCCTGACCACACCCTGGCAGAAAAGAGGGATGTCATACATATACTACCTGAAAAATGACTGCACTTAAGAGAAGAACATCCATTACTACATTCCACTGTAGACACTGGATTCATGTCAGATTTTTTTAAGCATCAGCTTGGTTTGCTCTTAGTCTTCATATTTAAACACACTGACAAAGGTGGAAACTGTAAATTGCTGTAAATTAAATGTATGAAATATATTTGTTTTATCTTTTGTGGGTTTGCTCTCCCGCTTAATTCTTAGTTTCTCTCAAATAGCACCAAAAGAGATTTCCAAACCAGATTGACAGAATTTGCAGTGTTTGCGATGTCATGCTAACATCAACTAAGCTTTAAAATGACTAAATTTCACTGAAGATTGTAGTGACAGGATTATCTAGCTAGATCTATGAATAAACAAAAGATTCCAGAATAAATACAAATATTCATAAATAAAACTTTATACACTGGCTGCAACATCTACTGAAAACACATTGTGTAATATTTTAGATACGAAAATAACTGATCTATTGATTCGCTAAAATATAACATTTCAACAAGTCTAATGAACTCTCTTACAAGTTCTCTTAGACATCACATTAAAGCAAACATGTTCACAAATTTGCTTAATGTCATATTTATCCTATGTATTTCAAATAAAGCAAAAGTGTTGTGCTGATTGAATCAAGAACTTACCATCTACCTGGGCGAATGATCCTAATGGAAAAGAAAAAGAGAAGCTCAATGTTCAAACCAGTATCAACAGACATGTCAGACAGTTTTCCTACTGTTTTTTGTGCTTTTGGTTTCCAAATATAGCATAATCCAACATGCAGATTATAATTATTAAAAGAGAAAGCTGTATTAAAAGAAAATAACTGCCCATAGAATTTGTATAGAGAGTACTGTGCAATGCACTGACATCAGAATAAAAGTATTGCCAATTACATTTCTTGTTTGCAAACTGTCAGCGAGGATTATTATTATAAGATTATAAGATTATTATTTCAACAATTACAATGAATTTTACTAATTACAATTAAATTTAAAATGTACACCAAAATGCTGCTTGCAGGTTGGTTTGTATATTAAAAAGTAAGGATTAAATATAGTATACACACATAAAGTGTAGGGAAAAAAGGAAAAGATTCACAATGAGTGAGTCAACACAGTCAGTAAATGCACCCTGTATATCTTAACAGGATTAAGGCATAAGAAAAAGGCAGTAAATAAAAACCTTCATTCTGTTCTTATTGCTTCGATGAAAGTACACCTTGTGTTGTCATGCGGAAGTGCTTTTTTTATGTTTCTAAAAATATGTACATCCTGATACTGGTTCACTGTCACTGACTAAGAAAACAATTATTACCAAAGACTCGATTGGAACTTATAGCAAGAAAGTACTAATTTTGGTAATTCTAGAAGTGGTAGGTTTTTCAAACCTGACTGAAAAGTTTTAGTGAGTGTTAGTATAAAAAGATAGCAAATAGAAATTACAAAATGCATAAATGTACTGATTAAGTGAACATACTGTATCAAAAGTATTATTATTAACATGGTTCTGCAACTACTTTAGTTTTCTTCAAGGGATCTTTAAATAAATACTCCCTGATCCCATTATTGATTTCTGTTGGTAAAAGCACACATTCTGGTGATTCACCTGCTTAGATATCAAATTAATTCCACTACCTGTGTGCCAGAAGAGAGAAAGATTTTGATGTATGCATTCTTTGTACCCTGACAGATACAGGTTTTTACTGCGCATGTATGATAAATGATAATATCTCCAGTGTGCGTGGTTAAATATTTTAAACATAGTTGTAGTTAACAAATGAACGTAAAAGGTTCAAAATCTCATCAATATCAAATGCCTGAAATGCCTAAATGTTCTTCAATAACTTCTGTCCTGTCTAAAAGGTGTAAGGTGTAAAGGTGCAATAGAACGTATCACTTATAATTCATTTTATTGTAGTCCCTACAAGATTAGAATGACAGATGAATATCGATTGTTATTGCATTTTCTTGAATAAACAATTCAACTTCATTTTGTACAAACTGATCTGTAAAATAATCTGTCATGTGAGTCATTTAAATTTAGATCAATATTTAATCTCTATAATAACAAATAAAAAACAGCCAACATTTAAACACTCAATGTTTCATTAAATAAAGCATCATCTGCATACATAAATGTATAACACAATACACTTGTAGGAATCTTAGCAACGAGCTAGGAATTGTGATATTTACTCTTTTAAAGACTGCAACCTGTAAGTTTTTGCCTTAAATGTAATATACAGTATGTTGCCTTTTATGTAGATGACAGACTAAATGTATTATTCTACAAAACCATCACTTCTTTTTCACTTACCTGTAGAATTGAGGAGTAGACCACATAAAACACACACGCCTTTCCACAAATTCATTTTCATGCTCTCTGGTCCTGATGTAATGTAAATGTCTTTGTTGTAGTATAAGCAAAGCACACGGAAACTAAACCTGTGTGACCTGTTACATGTCAGTTCCCCCACTCACCCACTACAACTCAAATAATTCTCACTTCCAAACTTGATTTAAGATAAGCCAGAGGGGGAAAACAGTGTTGAAGTCCTGGACTTCTGCACATGCGTAAATTACTTCTCAAAATATTTAAATCACTATGTTTGGTAATGTCCTGTCAACAAGTTATTGCACATTGTTTAATTGTATTAATTGCTCATTAATTGTAATCATGCTAGTATAAAGTGTATTTGTGTGTGTGTGTGTGTGTGTGTGTGTGTGTGTGTGTGTGTGTGTGTGTGTATATGCTAGATATATATAATACATGTGGTGTTCATCTATTATTGTATTTAACAAAACCAAAAACCTGCAATGAAACAGATGTTATATTCTTCTCTCTCTGAGGTTAATAGACACAGAGAAATAGAGGTAAATTGTTAATTTACTGTATAATGGCTGTGGCAGTCTCAAATTAAAACTTAGTTGAAAGTTGAAAGTTAGAAATTACATACAGTAAACAACCTCCATATTACAGTATACAAGACCATGTACATGAGGGTTCAGTAATGTTTCCAGAACCACTAGCCCACAATCCTCCGTCCTCACTTTGCTCAGAGGAGCCAAACCCACTGAACTACCCGGAAATCCTGCTTTAATTGCTGCGTTGTGTGAGTATGTAGGTGCTTGTGCAAGATCATATCCCAAGACTGCCCATGTGCATTTTCACTGTTCCCATGACCACATATATATATATATATATATATATATATATATATATATATATATATATATATATATATATATATATATATATATATATATACACTATTTATATAATTATTGTTATTATTTTATCGTTGTTGAATGCTTTTTCTTTGCTGTTATTTCCGGTGGTCATTGCGTATTTTTATTTTTTTAGACATTTTAATGTATGTATTAACGTGCCAATAATAATAATAATAATAATAATGATAATAATAATAATAATAATAATAATAATAATAATAAAAGACAATCTGTCTCTGTCTTTCTCAAAAGGCGTGTTTTATGACGCGTCCCAAATCACCCATTTCTTTTGTTACAAAGGAGCCACTTATACTCTGGCACGGCCTTTTTTCCGCACCCTTTCTAGTGCACTAGATATCCGTTTGGGATTCCGCCTATCAGAGATTCACAATTGAAAAGGTTGATTTATTGTCATGACAAATTTTAAACTATTTTTAACATCCGTATTGCCAAAGCTTCGGTACAGTTTTGTAGTAAAAAAAAAGGGAATAACTAGAGAAAATAATCAAAAAATAAATAAAGTAAGTCTCTTGCTCACACAAACACACCCACAGGAAGCGAATGTTTGCGAGCGTGACCTCTCGCCCTTTTTCCGGTTGCCTCCCGCCCCACGTAGCCATCTTCGTTTCCTGAACAAAAAAAGGGGCGAAATTGGACAGGACAGCCAGCCGGAGAGTCTCTCCGTCCCCCGTGACACGGAGCAGTCGTGAACACCGATGGGCCTCCGCAGTATGATAGGATCCGGAGTGTGTGAAGAGGAACACCAGCCGCGCGCCGCCTTGGCTAGCTAAGCAGAGAGACCGTTAGCTAGCTAAGTAAAGCCGCTCGGTCGCTAGGCTAGCTAACGGACAGTCCATTAACGTCACGGTGGGATCGGGATTAGCTTAGCTAGCTGGCTAACGAGCTAGCTTGTGTGGACCACCAAAGCAGGACACAAGGCGTTAGCCAGGGAGGGGGAGAATCAGGAAGCCCACATTTCACTTTACTAATTCGAGATTATGGGTCATATTTCAGTCTGAATCACCCCAAACAGCTCGGAAACACTGCTGCTGTTTGTGAAGGGAGAACGAGAAGGATTTATTTTGCACGACGGGATCAACTGTAAGCCGTGGTAAGCCATTTTATGTATGTATGTATGTATGTATGAGTAGAGATTGTGTTTTTACCATGTTGACAGTCCGACCAGTAAACTGAATGTACAGAACACGAGGTCAGGAAAGTCACACACAAACACACACCATGTGTTAAAGTTTCCCACAAAGGCCATTCATTTGCTAAATGTGATGTAAAAAGTTCTGATCCAATAAGACCCATTATCTTTCTTTTCCATAACTGCCAAGTCCAAATAAAGCTGTGTCTCTCAAGCTCTCAGTCTTGTTCCATAACTGGATAATGGTCCCATATGAACAACCTTAAGAGCCATGAAGAGCAACTGAAGAACTATGAGGATGGTTTTGGATGGTAAATAATGTTTGCAATTCAAGCACCCATCACTGAACAATACACCTCAATAATGAACAAAATTACAAACACTATAATAAATGGACGCTAAGTGAGACCCAGACAAGGATGGGTTCCGTTTTTGTGGCTGGTTTCTTCCTCATCCCATCTCGGGGAGTTTTATTTGCCACTGTTCCCACTGACTTACTCATTAGGGATAAACTTATAGGGACTAACACATAAATACAATGTTATAACCTCTTTATCTCTGTAAAGATTTTTTTTTTTTTTGACAATTCCCGTTGTTGAATTTTATCCTGATTCCAACGATCTGATCTCTTGCTTTCTCCTGATTTTTTTTTTTTTGCGTATGTGTTTGGATGAGACACGGCCACTCGGTAAGCAACAGATTTAACTCAGACGTGTGCAAAGACACCATGGTGCTTGTTCTATTGAAGCCAATGAGGTCTGTCTTTTGGTTTCTGCTATTTTCTTACATTTTTATTAAACTATAGAAGGCATAGGTCTAAACAGGAATGCTCTGAGAGAGAAAAGGTACTAAAGTGAACCTTTGGGTGTCACGAAGTTTGGACTTCCATGGATACCTTTATTATCTATTTTTGCGTAGATGATCTACCCGGATACAGTTTGGGGGAAAAACAAGCCTAGATTTTACAGAGTTGGTGGTCCTAGGCCTTGCTTCTGCTGCAAGACCAGATGTGCTTTATTCTTTACAGTGTCGCCTTCTACAGACGTTATTACCAGGAGCTTTTAAAGTCTAAATAGGCAGAGCAGGACCGAGCAGGCAATCGACGTGTGCCAGCCTTCCGTTTTTAAGGGAGGAAGAGGTTATTTTTAAAGTCCCAATAACCCTAGCAAGAGAGATGAACACATGTCAGATTGTCTGGGGCCAATCAGGATCCACTGGCTTCAAACCCACAAGGGGGGGAAAAAAAGACCTGCGGTGGATCCAGACGTCAGTGGAAAACAGGGGGAAGCTGGAATTATGCCTCTTAATTGCACATGTGCGGAATGTAGGCTATGAATTATGACTACTATGTCATGTAGTGTGCTTTGGGATTCAACTTGTAGTGTTAATATGGAGTACTGACCCTCTCAAGGAATTGAGAAGGTAATGGTAAGGGTTGAAAACAGGCCTATTGTGTAGGCCTCTCGCACAGTTTCCCTCTCCTGTCGGTACAGGAAATAATGTCCATCCTTTTGCATTTACCATGTGTGACTGCTTCTCGTATGTTATTACAGGCCTCTTAATAAATGTGGCTCTTTCGTAGATGGGGCACATTGTTTAAATTCTGATAAGTTGTCTTCCTGGATATGTGTATTGGCTGTAGCTTTAGGAGGCCAAATTTGCATGTGAACTGCCTTTAGATCCTGTGAATAGAGGACTATATCACAGTGGCCCATCCCCATGCTATTGACTGCACTTTTAGCTGCTTTTCACAATCCTGACTATTCACACTTGACCCATTTATACTCACATGAAACATGGCCAAAAAAGCCCCTGAAGAAGAACACATTCTATGTTAAGGGATGATTAGTGTATTGTCTGGATATAACACAATCATGTCTAATAAAAAAAGACTATAACATGCAGGATTTAAAAAAAAAAATTAGATATACCTCAGTGTATTTCAAATGTTTATTTTTTTTATGTATGAAGTGAAAGCTTGGTAATATGACCTAATCTCAGTATGGTGATGAGTTATGTCACAATACAAAGTTTTATGATGTTTATGTTGTGATATCTAATTAAAAGGTTTGCTGCTTTTTACTGCTGTTTTTTTTTCCCCTACAAAATAATGTACCTATTGATTTTTGGGCAAAAAAGTAGGCATTTTGCTGGCTTTTTGTTGGTAAACTTGAATATAATTGTGCATAGTGTGTAGTGGCGAATTATGATGTGGTATTTCTGTTAAATGCACATGCTACTAGGAAAAAGTAATATTCTTGCACACAGACATTTTAAAGTTCTGGTTTTGCTGATTTGAAAAGCAAGGACACTGTAAACATTTGAACAGGCCACTGCAGAGATCAGAATGCGCATGCCATGCTTCTTAATCATTTGTTTTTAAATACTGCTTTTTAAAAAATAAAAAAAGTCAAGCCCTGCTCATTTACTTGTTTTGAAATTGACCCTTGTACCCATATCAGGAGACAAATTGCATGAAATCAGAAATCTCAGGGGATTGTATTTTTAGCTTGGCTTTTTTTTATTTCTCCCACTGCTGTCTCTCGCAGTCTCGCGGCCCACTCACGGTTAACATAAAAGCACTCAATGTCTTCACAAAAGTCTTTAACGTTTAACGTCGGCTCTCGTGGGAATGTGTCATGGAATTGCCTTCCCCAGACCGTTTCTGCTGTCGTTATGTTTGAAACCTCCAGTAGAACTCCTCTCCCTATGGACTCTCCTGGAACTGGCTCATTTAGCCTCACTTCCTGTTTCATGCACTGTTGTAGGGATCGTGCTATTTTTACACCTTTCTTTGCAGTTCCATGTTTTTTCTTTTGTCATGTGCTGTTCTTGTATCCTGTAAAAAATAAAAATAGTTGAGAAAAAAAAAACGTATATGTGCCACAGCAAATCCAATTAGACAATTTTATTAAAATGTGATGTGGAGTTTTATTTAAAGGTGCAGCAGGTACAATTAGTATTATTGTTTTCAAGATTAGGTTTCTAATGGCAAAATGTCAGGTTGGGACATTAGAGCTTTTATTGGTTTGTGAAATTTCTTACCTTTAGAGCACACTCTACATGTTTACAAATATCCCAGTATTTATATTGGCCAGTGAAGAGTCTATAAAAGCAAAATAAAGGTGTATAAATCTTTGCAATCATCTTGCAGTTAAAATGAAATGGAAATAAAAGAACTAGCTAGACTTTTGTGTAGTGTGATGCATTAGAAAAAAATGGCCTCACCCAAACATTATTGAAGAATGAGAAACCACCTGGTGAGTCAGTATAGTATGTTTAAAAGTGCCACAAAGAGTCTGATGCATTTCTAATCGCCTGCTACACAATGTTTTGATTGTTTGCTCCTTGGTGAATTTTATGAGAGGTTGCATCATTTAAGCGTGTCGTACTTTACCAGAGGCCAAATACTTACAAAAACATTAGTCATGTAAGAGTTTACTTCATTTTCACAAGGTACATACTATTATTGAAAAGCGAAATGCATGATTTGTTTCGCTTTCATTTTGGGTGAAAGCACACGCAACTCTCTCGTTACTGATCCACGGTGTCACTGATACAAAAGCAATTCCCTTTTCAAAGTAGATCTGGATCTTATTACATGTTCAGTGTCCGTTAAAAACGGAAAAACTCTTTTATAACACTTATGCAGTTTATCAAAAACTCATCTCGTGGTGTAGTTACACAGGACGTCTGTTTTGAAGCACAATAAACTGTATAGACTTTGCCATGTCTGAGTCAAAAAACGTGCAGAGCAGGATAGAAGACCTTCTGCTACCTAGCTTTTGCGACCTAGGTAGCAGAAGGTCTTCTCTCTTGGGAAGCTGACACTTCACAGCTGTGTGCTTGAAGGCATGACGCAGACATGCATCACATGAAACTCGAAGTTCAGGAATGAACAAGCTTTATTCATGACCATTTACCGATACTAAACCCTGAAAGTACCTGCTGAAATGCAAATAGGCTTGGACGATAGACTGCGATGCAAACAGTCTCCACAAAAAAATAAACTCTCTACGTGTTTCCTTTTCTTGTTTTTTTTGTTTTGTTTGTATCCTATGTAATCTTTAATAAACTGCTGCCTGACTTCAAACCATCTGACAAAGCACTTCAATACTGAGCACATGCTTGTGTAATGATGAGCATAGTTGCAGCTAATTACACATTTATTACATTTATTGTCTTACTTTGTTTTGCAAGCACTTCTGTCCTTGTACTTAAGAAGGCATTGTTGTATATGCTTGGCCACGCCTTTTTACCAACCACCAGCCACAGACTGTTCTATTGTCAATAAAGTGGACACTGTAGGACAATGGCATTTTGCACACACCCTCACCTAACAAGCCTACACTTTAAACCTGAATTCCCATGACTGAAAGCACTTACATATGTGAACAACAGTTTTTCATTGTAAAGATGAATAAGGTTGACCGATGATGGCGTGCATGCTCGGTAAGACAGTAATGTCTCTCGTTGCGCAGATTATAACAAAAAAGGCACTTCTACTTTCCTACTCTTCCAATATAACGACAAAGGCCCCATTTTTCACCTGGTGTCTTTAGAAGGTTCTGAAAAATAAACCTCAACTTTGATCATTTTTGTAAGAACACTTTTAAGGCTCCTTTTAATAAGCTGGAAAACGATGCCAGAGTGTGTGCTTTATTTTCCACACACAGCTATGAAGCTAAGAAATGACCTGTTAATGCAAAAAACAACCAATCTGATGTTAGATCACTACTATTGACTAATAGTAATAATAATGCTGTTGTGTTAAGATGTTAAGATGCCTTGCAGCAGCAATCTGAATGCTGCTAGGTTTTTATCGAATAGAAAAATAATATTTTTTTTTTTGTCATGGTGTGATGTGGTTTAATGGCTTGATTTACTATACTCTGTAATAATTCCCCATTTCCCCGATCCCGTGTGAATCTAATCAAGTTTGAGACATCGCAATTCACTGTGACATTGAAGACCTTGCTAGTAATAAACGATTAACAAGGTTACATCACTTTGTTTATTTATTTTATTGGAAGACAACTTGAAGGCAAGTATATTCTAAGCATAGTGATTAGAAGAACTTTAATGCATTGCTTGACTTGACTCCAGTCCTGTGGGCATTAGTTTTACCTTAGTGGGCTAATCTTATTATTTTAGGAGTAATCTTATCCTCAAAAGACCTGCCCACGAGTTTCTGATCTCTTTTGTTCACTTTTCTGGCCATGCTCTTCAAAACGTTAAGAGCTGAACTCTCTTGGCATGTCTGTACAGGAGATTCCAGTTTGGGAAGCAAAACTTTGAAGCAGCCTGATACAGTGAACATTTACAGCACAAGTTAGAGTGAATTGGAAATCATGGAAATGTCGTTTGATATGTTATTGGTGACAAAACACTAACTTTGCATAGTTGCTGACAAGCCATGGGAAACCATCTGAAGCTGGTCATCGACTATGTTAATCAAATGACTTTTTTTTTTGGTCTGGTTTGGTGAAGATCTGCATCAGACTCTCGGGTCTGCTTTGAGACAATCTCCACTGTGAAAGCGCTATAGAAATAAACTATTAATGCAATATGTTTGCGTTTAGTCACATCTGAACTGTAAGAGTTTTCACTTTGTTTTTATTTTTTTATTTTTTTTAAGTGGCAGTCGAACTGACAGTCCATGCTGAAGTTGAGTCCAACAATAAAAAATAAAAATAAAAAGTCAGCAATTTTTGTTCGTTCAGTTCAGTAGATAAAATCACAACCTTCACTTTATCTAAAGAATAGAAATGACTTTTCGAGAAGTGATGCAGTCTTATTCCGAGCACAGGTGCAACAAGATCGTTTTTTGTTTTGTTTGTCAAATGACAGCATTATGAATGCATGTTTATACATCACCTCAGATATGCAATAGTTTGGTTTGTTGTCTGTAGAGAGGACTGTGTCTGTGTATGGTATTTAAAAAATGAGATTTAAAGAGGGCATGACAACAGCTTCAACAGCTTATAAAAACATGGGCAAATATGGGAACAGCTTCACCAAAATAGAACATCATAACAGTTTCTTTGAATAAGGCATTTGTTCTTGCCCAGGCCATGTGATTTGCCTTAGGCAGTACTTCCATCCTCAACTGTGCAGGCCAAAGATCTGACCGATCTACAGCCCATTGCCAGATCTATAAAATGTATATTTAACAGATTTTACTCTTGTACACACAAAAAAAAAAGCTCAGCTGATAATTACCTAAGAGTTTGTTTTCTTCCATGGAGCAGATATTTATATAATGACACTCAGAATTGTTTTTTGAAATGTCATATTACATAGTCAAATAATTTTTCTTTTTTTTTTTTATTCGTAGGTAATATATGCAGAATTCTGCAAGTTGTAAAATACACCGATGATTTATAAGATTATAACGATGCTTTGTATGTTCTCTTTTTCTATGTTTTTAGGAGCTGGCCATGCCTGCGAGTGTCCGCGCCGGGAGTCTGAAGGACCCTGAGGTAGCAGATCTCTTTTACAAAGATGATCCCGAGAAGCTCTTCACCGACCTTCGGGAGATCGGCCACGGGAGCTTCGGAGCCGTGTACTTTGTAAGAGCCAGAAATGTAGTAAAATGTGTTTGTACTCTTTTTGTTCAAACACACATGTAAAATTGTTAACAGAAGGTCTGGGATATTAATTTAGTGGGGAAGTGTTGGTAATGTAGTCCCACTGAACTTTTTCCTGTCCTAGGCACGAGATGTTCGCTCCAACGAGGTGGTTGCAATCAAAAAAATGTCTTACAGCGGCAAACAGTCGAACGAGGTGAGTGACTGTTTCTCGACATTTACAGTCTCCAGGGCTGCCTTTTTTTATCGCTTCTGTCTACCTGTTATATATCAGGATATTATTTTTTTATTAAATCCTGACACTCAGTATCTAAATAGGCTACAGTGTAGAGTTCTGTGAATAAATTCATGATCTTAAAATGAAATTATCTGCTGCAAACGTGCAGCTTCGATGGAAAAGAAACCGACAATTGCTTTATAGCTGAAGGAAATGTGCAAATATTTAACAGACATAACCATGATAAACCCTCAGCACCTATTGAATTGCGTTTTTGTTCAACCTTCTTCTCTACACGGTTGCTCTTACTTTGACTGTATTTGTGTGTAGAAATGGCAGGACATCATTAAAGAAGTGAAGTTCCTCCAGAAACTCAGGCACCCCAACACTATTGAGTACAAAGGCTGCTACCTGAGGGAGCACACAGCATGGGTAAGGGTACATGTTTTTCAACTGTGTACAATTCAGTGTAGAGAATCGATTTTTTCATCTGCTTTCTCTTTCTTTTTCCCACCTCATAGCTGGTAATGGAGTACTGCTTGGGTTCTGCATCTGATCTATTAGAGGGTGAGTAGAGAGCTCTTCTTTCCCCCATTTTATTCTATGCGTCTGCGTTTCCTTATGCATCAAAGCCTCGCTGTCCCATTTCCTTTCTTGGCCCTGAGTCTGAGACACTTGTGACTGCCTCTGGTCACACAATTGGTAAAAGTGCTATATAAATACAAAACATTTACATATTGTTGATTCAGGTTTTTGTTTCTAGGAGAATTTATCTAGCAAGAAAATACCACAAAATGTTTTTGAGCTATTCATCTTTGAATCTATATAATTTGTCACTTCCAGGAACAAACAATGTTTTTACAGTTTGCCTTGTACTAATCTTCAATCAACATAATACACTCTAGAATGCGTCCCACCCCTGGGTGTGGGCTTTGCTTTACAATATGCTTGTTAGAAGCAAACATGGTTTGTTATGTGTGTTCTGTCCACTTTCCCCCTTTTCCAGTGGTCTCTTGCTTGATAATATACTGTTTGGAGTTGATTCAATTGAAAGAGAGGGAGTTTGTGCTAATTCCCAGGTTATTTGGCAGACACTTAAAGGGCTATTCAATGCGACCGTGAACAAAGTTAGAATATGGAGCCTTTTTATGTTTAACATGGACTTTTCTATCATAATTCATAAAGGATCAGATATCATTTGATCAAATTAAATTATTTATAAGCCGTTTATTCAGACACATCTGCTCCCTCTTGGTGAGGGCCCTGCTACTCTCCCTCAGCACCGAAGGATGACATCTACTTTAACATATCCAGCAAAACTCTTCTATTCTTATAATCTAGAAGGTCTGTCCTTGTTGGTGAAAAGGACATGGAGAAATACTCCACAGTTGAAAAAGGCTCTAAGTTTTTCACCATTAGGATTTCTGTAAAGTTTGTTTAGATTTTCCAGGGGTGTTGGCTGTTGTGAAAATCAACTCTGACTTCCTGCTTCCAAAGGAAGTACGTCAACATACGGAAACAAATCAGGATTTCTTCATCTATTTGATGATTACTTGGAGACATTTAGATTTAGGTAGTTATTTGCTCTGTATCTAAACATTCCTTTATTGTTTGTATTCGTAGTCCATAAGAAGCCCTTACAAGAAGTGGAAATCGCTGCTATTACCCATGGTGCACTGCAGGGTCTGGCATACCTTCACTCCCATAATATGATCCACAGGTGCGTTTACTGATGTTTGCCATTCTGTTTTTAATCATGAGACAGTTTTTTTTTTAATAATGTGCCTTGCTAAACCGGTTGGTTGATGTCAATCTCTCTCACACAGGGATGTTAAAGCAGGGAACATTTTGCTTACTGAGCCTGGTCAGGTGAAGCTTGGAGATTTTGGCTCTGCCTCCATTATGGCTCCAGCCAACTCTTTTGTGGGCACACCCTACTGGTGAGGCACATTTTTGGACGTTCTCTTGAACCTTACATAATTTCATTCCTGCAGCGGTGGTGGTGGGGCGGGGGGTGTTTGGGGTTAAATATGCATTTGTTATATCAAAATCCATTGTTCTATATACTTAAGTGTATAGTGTGATCTGTGTTTCTGGGAATGTCTGTACAGTCAGGAATTTATTTATTTATTTTTTAACTTTCTGTTAAGGAAATGCTTTAGTGAACGCTAAATTGAGAGCAGAACTCTGCCAACAAGAATAAAACCACTCCGAATGCTTATAAATTACTATTTGAAACAGAGAGGCTTTGTAGCGATTCGAAGGTGTGCCCAAGAGGTGCTTTAGGCTCTATAAATAAATTTGAAGTGGGATGTCCACATCCTGTCCCATGCTGCAGCACCCACAAATAATTGCTGCTTTCTCTCACACAACAATTCTATAGGTAAAAGGTGGCATCTACTCGTGTTGCCTTTTATTGTGTCTTTACTCAGACATGCAAATATCCAGTGCCTTTGCTTGTATCAGTGTTTTTGTGTTAAAGTTCATTTAGTGGCAACTGTAGATTTAATGATCATTTATGTTCGTTATTAATATTCATACACTCGTTACAGCTTGTATCTCACACAATCTCCCAACGAACATCGGATTGACGTTTTTTCCTTTGAACTGTAATGTACAGGATGGCCCCTGAAGTGATTCTAGCGATGGATGAGGGTCAATATGATGGCAAGGTTGATGTCTGGTCTCTAGGAATCACCTGTATAGAGCTGGGTGAGTGCAGTCACTGTAACACACAGCTTCTTTTTTTACACTTAACTTGAACAACACAAATTGTGGGTGTGGCTCATTTAGGTCAGTCGGGTGTTGCGCAAGACTTTGTAGTGTCTAAAAGGCCTCCTACAGAGAATGATTTTGGGGTTTAGATGTTAATCCGCTTAGCTAATGGCATCTCCCTTATTGTATACCTCTCCTTGACCTCTTTCTCTCATTAGCTTTACAAATTTTTCTCGTTGTTTTTTTGTTTTTCATTGTTTGTTCCTTGTTTTATTGTTCATTTGATTAATTCTGCCCCTGTGATTATATCCCTCTAGCGGAGAGGAAGCCTCCTCTGTTTAATATGAATGCTATGAGTGCCTTATATCACATTGCTCAAAACGAGAGCCCTGTCCTGGCGTCAAATCACTGGTGAGCACTCCCTTCATATCTATGCTTTCACAGCTCAACTTTAATTTGCTTACTATCTATAATAACATATTGTAAATAATACCAAAATTAATTTCACATACTGGTAAAAGTGGGCTATTATTTTGACCTTCTAGTAATTCAAATCAGAATTAGAAGACCAGGCTTGGTCGTATTTTTTGTCACATTTTAGAATATTTACACCTTGACTTGAATTTGGGTTTTTTTGATCATCTGCCATACGTGTCATAAAAATGTTTGAAATGATACAATGGCTTCATTTCTCCTTGCCTGTTGCCTGTTATTCCATGTTAAACCAGTACACTGTTCAAAACAGAGGTAGGTGGTTGCTTAGTGGTTAAGGCATTGGGCTCTGGATTGGAAGGTCACAAATTCAAATCTCAGCACCATCAATTTGCCACTGTTGGTCCGTTGAGCAAGGCTCTTAACCCAAATTCTTCAAATGCTCGGTTGTGAGTCTTTTTTGGATATAGACGTCTGCCAAATGCAGTAAATAAATATATATATATATATATATAAAACTCTCATGGACTCAGAAATTCCAGTTCCTGGCTAATTGTCACCATGCATTATTACATTTCAGGTCAGATTATTTCCGTAACTTTGTAGACTCCTGCCTACAGAAGATTCCTCAGGACAGGCCTACCTCCGATGTGCTGCTCAATGTAAGCTACATGCCTTAAAACAATTATCTGCTTTCATATCATTGATTAAATATGTCCTACAATAACCAGTTTCCAGTAACACATATTTTGTTTTTTTTTGTTCCACACAAGGAAAGCTCTTATCTACACACTATTTGATTTTTTATTTTTTTTTTAAACTTGTCATGTTAATGGTATGTTCACAACTGACTGTGATCATTGTTTGCCACATACTTTTGACCACTAGATTCTTGATTAGCAGAGGTGGGAAGTAGCAAAGTACAAAAACTTTGTTACTGAACTTAAGTAGATTTGTTTTTTTATCTGTACTTTACTTCACTATTTATTTTTCAGACAATTTTTTACTTTTACTCATTAAATTTTTACACAAATATTTGTACTTTTAACATTTTTTAAAAACCGGCTCGTTACTTTAGTTTTAATCCATTGATTTGAAGAAATGTCAATTTTTTTATATTTTTTATTTTCACTGTGGCCAATTTTAGCCCACAGTCCGATTTCCTGTCATTGCACGTCTTTTTCAATCCACTGGTGTATAATGTCCTGGCTCTCACTCAGCACAGATGTGGACTAGCCACCATGATGCACACAATTAACCCTCTGGGTGGCGTTTTGTGGGTTTTTCCCTCATAATAGCGAAACGAATTTAAATTACTGTTTTTTTTCCTCGTACAGATAAGAACAATACATTATTCGAATCTGTAAAATGTAAAATTTTATTTGTATACACTTATAATAATAATAATAATAATAATAATAACAACAAAACGCTGTGCTTTTGTAAAATAGACAGTGTGCGCTCTCTGCCGTGTCATCTCCCCTCACAAACAGACAGATAAAACAACCTGAATATCAGTGAATATTTGCCTCACAGACATAATAAATATATGTATAGAAAGCTCAAAATGTCTTTTACACAAACCACATTCACATCGAATAAAAATATTCTCTGATTATTTAATTGGTATGATTTATACCATAAATGCCATAAAACCATACTATAACTATAAATCGGTATGAATATGATAAAAGCTTCCTGACTTGATTTGAAGAGGTGCAGTTTCCCTGCTATCACCTCATTAACTGTCCGTGTGGAAACATAGCAAAGGTTCTGTTTGGTGTCCTGAAGATTTACGTAATTTAAACCACCATTATTACTTTAAAACATTTACAATAATTTTTTGTTTTTATGCTCTATGTTGCATCCATATTTCTCAATGTCCATGTTGCTTAAAGTATTAAAAACCGGAAGTATTAATATATGCCATATTTAGAACAGATAGAAATGTGCGATTAAGATGCAATTAAATATTTAATTTGATTGACAGCTCTAATATTAATATGTGAGGTCCGGTTACCAACGTGACACTAAAACATGTAGAAGTAATAACTACTTTTTACTTAAGTACACGTCAGAGCCAAAACTTCTTTACTTTCACTTGAGTAAAAAAGTATTATCAATACTTCAACTTTTACCCGAGTATTTTAAAACATGAGTATCTGTACTTCTACTTAAGTAAAGGATGTGTGTACTTTTGCCACCTCTGTCAGTTAGTGATTAGACAAACTGGTCTACTGTTCCACCTTGCTCTGTGTTTGTAGCATCGGTTCCTGTGCAGAGAGCGCCCCCTGTCTGTGGTGATGGACCTGATAGTGAGGACGAAAGATGCTGTAAGGGAACTAGACAACCTGCAGTACAGAAAGATGAAGAAGATCCTTTTCCAAGAGACGCACAATGGCCCCGCTCAGGATGGAGCCGAAGAGGAAGAGGCACGTCTTGCATACATAAATATTTTTATAGTCTTATATTACATTCTTTTGCTATTCCGGTCTTTTCTCGTGTGCGGTGAGAGCTCGGTGTGGTTACTTTTCTGCCGTATGTGTTCAGGAAGTGGATCAGTACTTGTTGCGGATGGGCACAGTCAACAGCATGGAGAGCTCTCAGTCTGTGCCCTCCATGTCCATCAGCGCCAGCTCCCAAAGCTCGTCAGTTAACAGCCTGGCTGACGGCTCGGATGACAGCACTGAAATGGCTATGATGGGAGAAGGAGAACACACGGTCACTTCTAACAGCTCTATCATACACCGGCCTTCTGTGAGTGTGTCTGTGTGTTCATTCATACACTAGGGTGTCTGATGTTTGTGTCTGTAGGCATGTGGACTGAGTGCATGCCTGTTTCTGAATGTCCAAGGACAAAACAAAATTTTTTTTATGCGTTCATAGATTCCTACGGTTTCACCGTAGGGTGTGGGTTGTTTTTGCACGTAGACATGTTTACTAATCGAATGCTTGGGGTTTTTTTGTTTGTTTGTTTTTTAGTTATTTTTGAACGTCCAATCACAAGATCCTTTTTTTTTTTAATGTGTACATTTTCTTCCTGGGTGCATATTAATGGCAGGGTCCTGACAATATCTACGATGACCCCTACCAGCCGGAAATCGACTCTCAACAGCCACAGCAACAGCAGGCAACATCAGGAGCTCGCAGGAGAGCGCATTACCGCAACCGTGACCACTTTGCTACCATTCGCACAGCTTCGCTGGTGAGAACGATCACACACACACACTCAGAACTGCTACCTAACATTAGATGT
This sequence comes from Silurus lanzhouensis, assembly GCA_039877035.1. Taxonomy (NCBI): domain Eukaryota; kingdom Metazoa; phylum Chordata; class Actinopteri; order Siluriformes; family Siluridae; genus Silurus; species Silurus lanzhouensis. Next base: position 8,610,339 of record JBCEWE010002367.1, read on the forward strand.
TCCAACAACTGCAGATAATTAATGCTTTAATGTAAAAGTATATGGTTAATATAGTGGTAAATTGGTGAAACTTGTTGGTCACCTCCCACATAATCCAATACGGTTTTCTTCAGTGATTTGCAAATGCTCACGTTTCCTTTTTCCCGCTCAGGTGACAAGGCAGATCCAGGAGCATGAACAAGGCTCAGCACTTCGCGAGCAGATGACCGGCTACAAGCGCATGAGGCGACAGCACCAGAAGCAGCTGCTGGCACTAGAAAACAAACTCAAGACTGAGATGGATGAGCATCAGCTGAGGCTGGACAAAGAGCTGGAGAGCCAGAGGAACAGTTTCAGCAGTGAGGCTGACAAGCTATCTAAGAAGCACCAGGCTATCCTGGAGAAAGAGGTGAGAGGTGGTGCACGATGGAGAAGAGATCTTTAGACAGTCTTTACATTTTAGACAGGAACGAGGATAAAGATGATCAGAAATAAAGATAACGTGTGTGGGATTTTTTTTTTTTTTTTCCTTTCCTTTCTTCTCCCCTTAGACCAAAGCTGCACAAACTGAAGAAAAAAAGTTCCAGCAGCACATTTTGGGCCAGCAAAAGAAAGAACTCACCAATCTCCTAGAGTCACAGAAACGGCAGTACAGGCAGCGTAAGGAGCAGCTCAAAGAGGTGGGGTTTACTCTACATGCCTTCTCACTGATCTTTTGCATTTTTGTGCTGTTTAGTATTTGGCTTGTATGATTAAGAAGAAACATGGAGAAGCTTTTGGGTATCAGCTGACACTAACATGCAACCTTTGCTGTGTATACAGGAGCTGAATGAGAACCAGTCCACCCCTAAAAGGGAGAAGCAAGAATGGCTAGTGAGGCAGAAGGAGTGTCTCCAGCAGTTCCAGGCAGAAGAGGAGGCTGGTTTACTGCGGCGCCAGAGACAGTATTATGAGCTCCAGTGCCGACAGTATAAGAGAAAGATGCTGCTAGCACGACACAACCTGGAGCAGGATCTTCTCAGAGAGGTGAGACATGGCTCAAATCACAAGGCTGCATTTACGTTCATAGGGGGATTTATATATATATTTTAAGACAATTTTTGTGGCAAAAAAGTACATTGGACATTTTCATGGATAATTTGCATGTAGACCTTGTATGGCCTTTATATGTCCTCCACCTTGTATCTCCCTGTAGGAGCTGAATAAAAGGCAGACTCAAAAGGATCTGGAGTGTGCCATGTTGCTGCGGCATCACGAGTCCACTCAGGAGCTGGAGTTCCGTCAGCTGGGCCTGGTTCAGCACACACGGGCCGACCTCATCCGCACCCAGCACCAGAGTGAGCTGACCAATCAGATGGACTACAACAAGCGGCGTGAACAGGAACTCCGACAGAAACACAGCATGGAGGTCCGTCAGCAGCCTAAGAGCCTAAAGGTAGGAGAAAGATGGCCCTTTTGAGTCCACACTTAGACCCACCTGACGCATTTTGCTGCATATTTTGTTTCATTTGTTTAGGAAATCGGATGTAATCTGGCACATGTCGTTTCTTCATAAAATGCAAGAGCTTGTTATCTCTAAATGTGCAAATGATGTTTGCCCAGGTGGAGGGGTAGTATGTGTTTTATTTTGTGTATTCTTTTTTTTTTCTGGTATGTTTTTTTTTTTTTTTTTTTGCAGATTAGGTTCTTTCATCCTTATTCAACCTTCACTTTTTTTCTCATGCCTTTGCGTTTCCTTTTCCAGACTAAGGAGCTCCAGATCAAGAGGCAGTTTCAGGACACGTGTAAAATTCAGACGCGGCAGTACAAGGCCCTGAGGAACCATTTGCTGGAGACCACACCCAAATCGGACCACAAGGCCGTACTGAAAAGGCTGAAAGAGGAGCAGACGCGAAAGTTAGCCATCCTCGCTGAGCAGTATGACCACTCCATAAATGACATGCTGTCCACACAGGCTGTGAGTAAGGCAAGGAGAGACCACCTTCTAACATATGACATAACACAACATACATGTCCCAGATTGATCTACTCAGCACTGATTTATTGGCAGAGATTCAATTTTCTCACCTTGCTTCAGAATGTGTCTCTACTGACATCCTACTGTTGGGTTCACTCTTGCAGCTGCGACTGGATGAGACACAGGAGGCGGAGTACCAGGTGCTAAGAATGCAGCTGCAGCAAGAGCTGGAACTACTGAATGCGTACCAGAGCAAGATTAAAATGCACACGGACACACAGCACGAGAGGGAAATCAAAGACCTGGAGCAAAGAGTATCTATTCGCAGAGCACTTCTTGAGCAGAGGGTGAGGGGCACTGATATGCATGCAATGGTGTATTTGTGTTGTTTCCAAATTCAGGAATAAATTATATAGCTAGTAGTAACGTTAATAACTTATTTAATAGAGGACGACCGATTACTGATTACTGAATTTTACTGAAAGCTAGGCTGGATCGCGCTTGCCGAGGACCGATTAATCAACCAATAGTCTTTAAAATGGAAACTGGATTAAAAAATAAATAAATAAAATAAAAAAACACCATGTAAAATACTGAAGTACTGAACTTTATTATAAAAAAGAACTGAATTATAAAAAATGTATTTAATTCAATTATGAATGTATTAATTAATGTATCATAAATTGTAATTAATAAATATAATGCTCTCTGTGCACCACGCAGTTTCAAATGTACAAAAAAAAACAGTATGTAGTGTTAGTGATTAGCCTCTAGAGGGCAGCTCTCATAATGACAGCAGACCTTCTCAGTTGCTCCAGCAACAGGTGCTACCTGGAAAATCTTTTTTTTTTTTTTTTTTTTTTTTTTTTTTTTTTTTTTTTTTTTTTTTTTGCAGATAGCTCCAGCAATCAACTATCGGTGCTGATTATTCAGCATAACCGTTGAATCGGTAGACCACTACTATAAAATTCCATTAAACGTTACATCTTTAATACCAGTGCATGTGGGTGGGGTTATTGTCATGTTGTAAAATTATCTCAATCTTTTTCTAGATCGAGGAGGAGATGCTGTCCCTGCAGAACGATCGATCAGAGCGAATCCGAACCCTGTTAGAGCGCCAGGCTCGAGAGATCGAAGCCTTTGACTCTGAGAGTATGCGACTAGGCTTCAGCAACATGGCACTAACAGGAATCCCAGCTGAGGCTTACAGCCAGGGTTACTCTAATCCACCCTCTTCAGGTTCTGGTGGTTGGCCGTCACGCCCTGTCCCCCGCTCAGGCAGCCACTGGACCCACGGTGTCCAGAACTCTGCAGCACCGCCGTCCTGGAGAAGCCAGAACAGTACCCCTGCGTTCAGCCGAGGAGAATCTATCTCCATTTCCAGCCGTGAGCGTGAAAGGGACGTGGATAGGGATTTTGACACTCCAATATCACGTGGCCTCCCCAGTTCTCTTTCATCTGCCTCTTCTTCATCCTCCTCTTCCTCCTCATCTCATCACCGCCTGCATTACTTGGCACAGCAGTACCACCATCAGAGCACACCTCACCTATACCGAGAGCGAGAAAGGGAGCGGGAGCGGGAGAGAGAGAGGGAGCGAGAGCGAGAGCGTGAAAGAGAATGGGGGGGCAACGGTGGAGGAAGCCACCGCTCATCCTCATATGCTCATGGTCACTCACGCCATCTCTCCAGCCACTCATCTTCGCAGTCTCTGGCATTGCTCCCCCCTCCTCCACCGCCACCACCAGTCTCTTTTTCACCTTCGTCCCCACCATCATCATCTTCCTCTTCTTCATCTCAGGGCGGCTATGGGGGGAGGAGCGAGGGTCTGGTAGTCAGGGGCCCCAGTTTAATGGCTCTGAGGAACAGCCCCGGGCCACTAAGGAGGACTGCGTCAGGAGGGGGGCCTGGTGGAGCAGCTGGGGATGGAGGGTTGAGCCGCAGCACCTCAGTCACCTCCCACATCTCCAATGGCTCCCATCTCTCCTACTCTTAAAGTGTGTCGTCATGAAGCATTCACCATAATCAACAGGAGACATAGTGGATACGTGTTTTTTTTAGTATTTAGATGAATAATTGCTCCTTTGAGTAGTAGTGTTTAGTGTGGAATTATTGATCTTTATTCCACACCTTTAACGATAATCAGACGGCTGTAGCTGATGCTGTGACTTGGACTCTGAGTAGTGTTACGTACGCCAAACGGCAGACATCGCTTATACTCTCTTGGTAGATTGGTAGATCTCAGGGCTACCAAGGGAGGGGTTAGGGATTGGCTAGAGAGCTAAGTGTGGCAAACGGTGAGAGAAACGGTAGGTGCTTAAGAATTGGAGATGTAAAGTGACTACGTGGGCAGAGCAGTTAATGTAGGGCTGGGTATTCATACGAGCTCTGCTGGAAGAAAAGTTTGTAGTTTTGAAATCAGAAATTTCAACACACTACCTCCAACTTTTACTCTATTTTTTTTGAAAGCGCAGTGCTTGATTTGCTTACTGTGGAGTGCTAGCACACACAACTAACACTAAGCTAGTAACAAACTGTCAAGATCCATAGGATCCATACAAAGGTAGCGGTTACATTCTATTAGAACTGACTTTTCTTCACAATTGAGCAGATGGAGATTGCTTACTAGGCTCCGTCAGCAATGAATTATCCAGGCAGGAATTGCTGCGACACCGGCTTTTGGTACTGCAACTTTAGACACTACACCACTTAACACTACAGAGCCCATTCTGGTTCTGTGATGGTGCTGTTTCAGCAGTTCCTGCTTGGAGACTTTATGGTCCAAGAATTTGTAACAAAACTGTTCAATGTGAGCTTTACTATTAAAGGAGAGGCAATAGTGTCCAAATTAGCATGGTGTTGGTTTAAAGACATTAAACTAAAACTGGGAGGATGCTTAAAAAGAATTTCATGTAGTTATGTATATAATAAAATGATACTAAAACTATATTAAAACATACTGGTCATTAAAATGCACATTTGTATTAGGGACAAGGAGAAACCTTTTTTTTTTTTTTTTTTTTTTTTTTTTTCATTTAACTCGCACACTGCCATCCAGAGGCCTGATTAACTTACAGTAACTCCGCCCACTGTCCTTTTATGGGCATGCTGCCAGTTTCATTAGCTCTGGCTGAGCAATAATTCACGGACCATCTTTTTTTTTGTGGTTGTGTTACATAGTAACGCACACCCTGAGGTGTTTAAATATATATATTGCAACGAGCAGTGTATAAGTATATAAGTTGGTGCATCCCCTTGTCTCTGTTTACAAAAAAGCAAATGTATATGTGATGTACATGTCCATAAGAGAGCTGATTGCAGTTCAGTGCATCAAACACTAATGTACAGAGGCCATTTGTATACAAACGTACACACTGCACATTTATATATGAGTGAGTATATATGTGTATTATACCTGTCAAAGGTTTGACAGCAAGGTTTAAGTTCACTGTTACACTTTTGACTTATATTGTACTTATATAATGCGTGTGTACAGAAAAGCACTAACTCAGAAATCTTGTATAGGATAATCATAGTTTTGCTATGGAAACTAGTAATTGGAACGTAAGAAATGGAAGAATACTGTTATTTCAACTACTGCAGTTGTAATATTTGTTATTCAAAACTAATTCTTTTGTTTTTTTTATTACATTGTTTTTTATTATTATTTTAAACAATTTCTTGCCAATGTTGACCACTAGTTGGAGAACGCACGTAATATTACTGTGATGGAGAACTTGAGACAAGTCTCATTTTTTTTTTTTTTTTTTTTTTTTTTTAGGGGAAGGGCAATGGGGGAAGAAAAAAAAGGAAAGACTACCTATCCCAGCATTCCTTATTATGTCTCAGGGTAGGAGTCTGTTGAACAGTGGATTGGTGGAACTGTAGTATTTTAGAGCCAGTATTAAATGTGTACAGGACATTTTAAGAGAATTTTAGTGTATAGAAAGTTTCTAGATAATTGTATGTTTACACCACATCCAGCATGTTTTGTTACACTATTTTGCGCTGGGTTTTCTTTTCTTTTTTTTTTTCTTTACATTTTTATTTTGTATTTAATTAAATTTTTTTTTTTTTTTTTTTTTAATCAAGTTCTGGACAAACTGAGCTGTTTACAATTGTACCCCCTCAATGAAAAAATAAAATGTAAAAGTTGTGTTCACAGTAAACTGAAGCAGACTCTACACTGCCAGCTTCTTACAGGCACCAGTGTTTACTTGAATGTGTTTCTTCATTTTTAAGGTGCAATACCACAAATGCAGTGTGTGCTTCCATTTTTTTGCTTTTTTTTCCAGAATTTTTATTATTTTATTTTTTTATTTTTTTTTTTTTTGCTTGCATTTTCTTGCTTCTCATTCATGACATCTTAGTTTGTTGAGTGTGTATTTCTTTACGTTTTGCGCTTCATATCGCAGTGTGTTTACCCTTGCAAAAAGGAGGAGGAAAAACACCTCTGTATCTCTGTGTCTAGCTTTTGCCTGCTTTCTTTCATTTTGTGTTACAGCAAAACATGCTGGATTCATAATGGTGTCAACTGAAGGTGGTTTTTCCAATTTTAGGTGTGAGCTTGAGAGGTGGAACTGGTCAGAAAAGCACATGCTAAAATTGCCCAATTCTACTGTTGTAAAAGAAATTGGGACAGCTGATATCCAAGACCAATGTGTGTGCGTGTGTGTATACTTGCACGGTGGAGTATGTCCTCAAGGGTGTTTGTATGTAGAGGCATGTTTAGAGAGAGAAGTGTTTCTCAAAGAAGTGCTATACAAAAAGAGGCCAAACTATGTTCAGGTATCACAAAAGCAGGAACTTTCAAGAAATGGGTTATAGAACTTGTACAGAATTCATTAACAAGTAATTAAAAAGGTTCAAAATGTAAAATTCATCTTTGTCATTTGTTTCATTTCTCAGTATGTTATGTGCTGTGTAGTGTGTAATGATGGGTCCTGGTATTACAACAGAAAAACTTTTTAATATGAAATTATTACAAACTAGAAGTTTAAAGTGTGTTTCAACACCTGGGAGGCTGCACATCAATGACTACACTTAAATGTGTTTAGTTATCTACCTGAATTGTACATTCTAAATGCATATACTTATTTTAATCAACATTACATACTCATGGAAAATGATTGCAGATAATTACAAAAATTTACCGAGCATAATTGATCATACTGAAGTGTGGGTTGGCTGGGGGGGTCTGAGGGGGCATACATATTCACTGTTACTGTAGAGCCTGAATTAGTTATTAAATAAATAGCAGTACAGATTTACTGTCTGAAAAACTTGCCATAGAGCCATTATTGTCTAAATAACTGGCAACAAAAGTGAGTACACCCTAAGTGATCACTGCTGTATGCTTTCCAACCGTGCAAAGCCACATGTCCTATTCATGTTCATGGATTTGTCTGCTTGACAGGACCATACAAATGTGTGTATTAGAGCAGTTAAAAATTGGTGCTTTGATCTTCTCATACTGACCACTGGATGTTTAACATCGTACCTCATTGAAAGAACTCTTAGAGGATGAGAGGCGACGTCCAGGTGACGAGTACCAAGAAAATTGTGTCTTGCCTGCAGTCAAGCCTGTGGTGGTAGCATCATGGTCTGGGGAAGCATAAGTGATGCTGGTACTGGGAAACTGCGTTCCATTGAGGATAAGATGGATTTCAACATGTACTGTGACATTCTGAAGCAGAACATAATGCCCTCTCTTTAGAAACTGGGCAGAACGGCAGTTTTCCAACATGAAAACGATCCCAAACACACTGCCAGGATGACAACTATCTTGCTGAAGGTGAAGGTAATTGAGTGGCGAAGTATGTTTTCCAACTCTACTTCAAAATTAGTCACAGATAACCTTCTCTTGTAAAAATCTGATAATTTAAAAAAATATATATATATATATATACATTTTTACAAAAAAAAATAGCTTTTGTAAATTGTAAAATTTGTTATATATATATCATATATATCACTTACTCTTAAGAATGTTTTTTAGATTATACAACTGTATAATTTTTATTATACGGTTTTGTTACTTTGTCTTCTGCATAAATTTAATATTCACAAAGCCAGAGCTATTCATTATAAAGCAAAGTGTTGTGATATTAAGTCCCTTCACTACTTTTAAGTACATAAAACAAAACTCTTAAACTCAAAGGCCTCAAAAACTTATACTATTCTTAAAACCATTGTTATAAACCTTTAGTGTTTTACGGTGACAAATGTAATGCTTTTCTATGTTTTTGTAGTGTATGTATGAAACCCCCCACACACACACACTCTCTCTTGCTCTCTCTTCTTTTTTATATGTTTTGTGATTGTTTATTAAATTATTGTTTGCAATAAAGAGAAATCAATATTGCGGAAGTGACTGCGGAATCAACCAATTACTCTCTACAAGACAATATTTGTATTTATTAATAGAGGATTATAATATTAATTAAGGAACGGATGTTTAACAATCGTTATTGATGCAAGACTGAGATTTAAGTCCTTGATCATGGCTGCAACATCCACAGTGAATAAGGGACAGATCGGTGAACGCACAATCTTTAACAGTAATTGTGGCTCCACCAACAAAAAAATTAGAAACTATCAAACAAAACAATTATACGCTGCTCAGCGAGTATAAAATTATCGTACAGCACCCAAAATATGAGTTTTGGTGACATCTATTTTATATTTGGCCTATTGTAAAATTTAATAATAGCAAGATTATATGTGCACAGTGTTCTGTTCTGGTATAGTGTTTTCACATTCATGATCAATTTTCATTCATGTTTACTTACAATTTACATCATAATCTCTACATTTAATCTCAATTTACATGTTTTGCAGCTTAAAACATTTGTTAAATTGGAAATGAAGATCTGAGTCAATAAAAGCTTTTTGGACATGTTGTATAATATGGTTTAATATTTAATTAATTCACTCTTCGAGTAACCTTGAGATTGTTCCAGAAACTGCAAGACTAACCCTGAAACTTCCATGATGACTGAAGGATGTTCAGCCTTAATGACTGGTTCTCTACAGCACTCCCTGTCTTGCAGTCTGGGGTTAATTCTTTTACCCAGCTGTGAACATTCACTTAATTACAGTTATTTATTCCAGAGACGTACCAGAGAAATACTAAACTGAATTGAATTAAGGTTACTGTGGACGGTTAAACTCAAGAACTATGAGGATGGATTTGGAGTGTCATTCATATAAATAAGCTGCTACAATGGTGCCATTGCCATGACCAGTTTTGGTTGGGTGTCACTCTCGAGGACTGGTTCCCTTTTGAGTCTGGATCCTCTCAAGGTTTTTTCCTCATACCATCTCAGGGATTATATTCCTTGCCAGTGTCACCCATGCAGGAGGATAAACTATATAAAAATCAGAATCAGATTTATTGGCTAAAGTGTGTTCACACACACAAGGAATTTGGTTCCAGCTGTTGGTCACTCTCAAACGAACAGACATAAATAACAACACTATACATTCATCTTATAGATAAGACTATACAAGACAATACAGGTTAAATAAGACCACAATACACAAAACATATGACAGATCAGTAATGTATATGGACTGATATATACATTTAAAATGTATTCTTGTAATTGATTTCAAATTTTATTTTAAAGCAGCTTATCAGAGAATTCAATACAGAAAATATCAGTATAAGTTTATATATATTTACAGTATATATATATATATATATATATATATATATATATATATATATATATATATATATATAATTACATAGTTATAGTTATTGAAGTTAATAATATAATAATATATAGTGTTCCATACACATATAAATAGGAGATTTGTTTAGCAAATACTGAGCCCCCAGCGGTTATTACAGATGTGCACAGCTGTGATTCTGCAGCGCGTCGTGCTTCCTGAGCGCGCAGTGGCTGCTGATTAAAGGGGACGTTCACCGCTGCGCACTAGCACACTAAAGAGTATGCCGAGGCGCTCGGCTGCGTGCATTCACCCTACATTGTGCAGTACGCGAGTACGCGAGTACGCGCCGACGCTACAGTGCGCGTTCTCTTTAAGCGCGCGAGCGTCACTGAGCCGGAAGTGTGACGCAGGGCTTTCGCAATCTCCGAGCGGAGGAAACGCGGAGAGGAGACACAGACAGAGAGAGAGAGAGAGAGAGAGAGAGACAGAGAGAGACTCCGGGAGTCACTGATTATCGCAGTAGCACCAAACTGGACGCAAATCACGGCCAGTACAATGGCCGAGGAGAATATATTTCTGTTTGTCCCGAATTTAATCGGTAAGTAACGAGTTAACAGCGTTTGTAGCTAAAGCGTTAGCATTCGTCTGTATTGTTGATGTGATGTGAAGTGAGGTGAAGTAAAGTGAGATAAAGTGAATTGTAGTGAAGGGAAAAGTTGTAGCTGTTGCTTGAATTCATTATTGTTACACACAACTACAAGAGGAAATCGGTATCCGTGAGGTTCATGAGGACCTGAAGACCGACCGGATGTTGCAAATCGGAAGAGATGAAGGAAGCGAGCTAGTTCACCTGTTCAGTCTGGTTTTGCTAATAACCCCAGCAGCTCTCAACTGTTAGATCTACTGATGGATGGATGGATGAAAGAAAGACTGAATTGTCTATGCATAGTACAAGAAGTGCAAATAGTAGCAGTTGTGCAAACTGACATGTGCAGACAAACAAATAAACATAAAGGTTCTGCTAGTGTAAAAATGTGCAGAAATAAACTATGGGAATCAAAACTATTAATTTAAGATACATTTTTAACAGATAAAAAAAAAAAAAACAGTCAACTCATGACAATAAGAAGCTCGTCTGTTAGATCGGACCACATGGTCAGCCTTCACTCTCCACGTGCATCAATGAGCCTAGGCTCAGTTCACCACTGTTTCTCTTACCTGGACCACTTGGACCCTGCAGACGGGGAACATCCTACAAGAGCTGCAGTTTTGAAGCAGACCGAATCGTCTATCCATTACAATTAGGTCAAACTCAATCAAATCCTTACACTTGCCCATTTTTCCTACTTCTGACACGTCAACTTTGAGTACAAATTGTTCACTTGCTTTCTAATATATCCGACGCACAGTGCCATGATCAGTGTTATTCACTTTACCTGTCATAATGTTATGCCTTGTCTGTGTGTGCATGTATGTGTGTGTGTGTGTGTGTGTGTGTGTATATTTATTTATTTAAGGAAAATTAATAAGAGTAAAATGTGTGTAAGGCACAGTGTATGTAGATTGTGTGTACATATGTAGAAAAGTTATACATGGTGTATATACAGATTATTTATAGATATGTAGAAGATAATCTTGGTTCAGTATGGTGATGGTAGATCGTAAAGAGCAGACCCTGAACCTGATGGTTCTGCTGCATATGCTTGTGTATGTTCTTCTGGATCGAAGGAGGTTAAACAGTTAATGTTGATGATGATGTGTTTGCTGGGCAGGCATCTACTGTGGTTTAGGTGCTTAGTAGCAGGCAGTTGGGTGCCAATGATGTCGGGTGGTTCTGCATTTTGCACGACTTGATGTTTAAAGATGTTCGGCTAAATTTATTTTCTCTTACTCCTCCACAGGTTATGCTCGGATCATCCTGGGTTTGTTGTCCTTTTATCTGATGCAGTGCTGTCCTGCTCCTGCTGTGTTTTGTTATCTACTAAGCGCACTGCTCGATGCCTTTGATGGACACGCAGCGCGAGCCCTTAATCAAGGCAATTACAGCCCTTTTTTTCCATGCACTATGTAGGGTTGCCAGATTTGCATCTTGTCACGACTAAAACACCACCCTCGGATCCATACGATTCGCTTTCATTTCACATTCATCACATTCATGATCAATTTTCATTAATGTTTACTTACAATTCATCATTTACAATTTACATTATATCTCAATTTACATGTTTTGCAGCTTAAAACATTTGTTAAATTGAAAATGACGATCTGAGTCAATGACACCCCCCCCCCTTCTTATTCCTTTTTTTCTATTTTAATACCACTTATTTTCCTTTTATATCTATGAATGTCAAACATGACAATCTGCTAACACTGCTGTGACCATAATTTGTTTCTATGTATGGAATAAACCACTTGGAGGCTTAATGTTAAAAAAAAAAAAACATCCTGAATATTTTCCTTTCAAAGCACGTCCTGAAGTTTGTTATTCCGTCTATACCAGAGTAATTTGACAAAGATTTCACATTGATTTTACATTTATAATAATCAGTAACCACTCTGTCTTTGATTGGGTTGTGGTGGATCCAGAGCATATCCCAGGAACACTGAGCTTGAGGCAGGAATGCACAGTTGAGAGGATGCCGGCCCATCATAGCGCACACATAGACACACACAACACTTGGGAGGAATATAGCCTTTTTTTTTTTTTTTTGGTTTAACCATTTTTTTTTTTTGCCTCTTTAATATAATAAGATGCCAATAAGACAGTAATTACACAGCGTAGCAGAGAAAACAGAAAGCAAAACTACTATTTAAGGTGCTGATACTGAACACTTCATACCTGTCTTTCTGTATATTGAGAATTTATATCATAAAATGTATTATATATTATCATAAAATGCTGTACACTTACTGTTAACTATCAGCCCATTATAGACCTGTCTATTTTTATGCTTTGATTGCATTGACTGACTGCCCTTGTGAAGTCTCTGGAGTTGTTGTTATAGGAATTACACTTGACCTGACTTTCTCCTCAAAGTTGCTGCAAAGTGACCAATCAGATTTGAGAACAGCTCTGTGTGGTAATGCAGTGCACTAATTTTTTCTATACTTCTCGTATCTCAATCCAGGCACTAAGTTTGGTGCCATGCTGGACATGTTAACAGACCGCTGTGCCACTATGTGCTTGCTGGTGAATCTGTCACTTCTGTACCCATCTTACACTTTCCTCTTCCAGTTAAGCATGTGCTTGGATATATCCAGCCACTGGCTGCACCTGCACAGGTAATTCATTTGACACTTGTAGTGTGACACAGATGTTTGTTCAATCTTGTCAATCCTTGTGTTAAAACAATACAAGGATTAGATACAATCAATAATGCTTCTTTTTTCTCTCTTTTTTTTTTCTCTGTCTGTCTGTTTCTCAGTTCTGTGATTAAGGGTGCAACGAGTCACAAGGCCATTGATCTATCTGGCAACCCCATTCTCAGGATCTATTATACATCCAGGGTAAGAGCTGAACATGTATAGTAAAGTCCTTATACCGAAGTGATCAGCATTCAGCTTCAGAGACAAAGATTTACATTTAACATTCTAATAGACAACAAATACAGAAACACACTACTGTGCCCGTGTAATTGTTTAATCTTCCCCGTAGCTGGTTCTGTTTTTCATGTGCATGGGGAATGAGCTGTTTTACTGTCTCCTCTACGTGATGTACTACATCGAAGAGCCACAGGGTGAGTCTCAGGAAAAGACTGATGTTTTCTTCTTGTTCCCACTGTCTCTGTCTTTTTTTTTCTGCAGTGTGTGTGTGTGTGTGTGTGTCCTATAGTTTTTGTTACTGATAAGTTGGGTGTCAAAGTGGTGTAAATATTACTTTCCAGTATGGTCACCATGCATCGATATTTTCAGTCAACTTTTGATGAAAATAAACCAATACAGTGTGCATCAGTATTGTGGCAATACTTAGATGTTATTCTAAAGAGGTGTTAGGTTGTGTGATTGAGAAGCTGTGAGTCTAGAGAGGTTCCCCTGTGAGTCACTGTGACTCTAGAACAGGAATGGGCAACTGGTGGATCATGGGCCGGATTTCTCATTGAAGCTATTTGGCGGGAGGAATGTTGTCTGAAATGATCTTTAAGTTGATGTGTTTTGGAGAAGTTTATGCAGTGAATTGTTCTTATATTCAGTATTTTAATATTATTTCTTTTTTTTTTTTTAAAGGTGTAGTTCAACCCAAAAAAATTCTATTTGCTCACCCATATATTATATTATTTTATGAGGGGGTGGTATACATGTGCTTGTCATTTAACAACGTAGGCCATTTGAATAAGCATAACTGCACACGTTTTATAGTTAAGATCATTGCATTAATTGAACATTGACTTTCCAGAATAAAGAGTAAATTAAATGAATATAAAATGTGTTAGTTTGGATTAATAATCTACCCCTCTGGTATGAAGGAGAAACAATGCTGTCCCTCATCACTGTAAAAGTTGCACATTCCTGCTCTAGACATTCACTGGCATCTGTAAAAATTTATTTGGTAACTTATGACTAAACTCTAGACAAAAATGGGGTGGGGAATATAGAGGCCACACCTTCTTCTAAGAGTCTGATGAGCACCATTACTATCATCAGTAGCAGTGAAGAAGGTGTGGCCATTTTGCTCAATGAAGATGACATGGCACCTCTGTTTAAATATATATCAGTTTACACTTCTTAAAATCTACATGATGCACATTTTGAATGAGTGCCACTGTAATGTGGATTTCACATAGATTCAAGGGATATTTTTTACACCCCTGATGACATAACATACATAATTCAGATTCTTGCCTCTTGCATGATATCGAACACATTTCTGTGTTTGTAGTGTGGCTGCAGTGGCTGCTGGGAGTGTGCGCAGTGGTCTCTTTCTTGAAGTCGGGCATCAGCGTCCTCCACCTGATCACCGCCTCCCGTAACATGGCTGCAATCGACATGGCCGACCGGGAAAGTGAGAGGAGTAAGACCAAATGAGGGTAGAAATAGAGGGGTGTGGCTTTATTTGGGAAGGAAAGACTGACAAACAAACAGGTTGATAAAATAAAGGGAGATATTTACAGATGGAAATGTTAAAGTGGATTTATAGAAATGGATTGTGGTACCATTTTGGCACAGATGACAGATTTATTTATTTGTAGATGACTAGAGATTGTTATCTATATAGCAGAATGCTGTTGTTTTAATCTAAATATCATATATTAAATATTGTCTGCTTTTGTCCCTTACCTCATCCCCTTAGTTATTTGGTTTTGGTGTGTGTGTGTGTGTGTGTGTGTGTGTGTGTGTGTGTGTGTGTGTGTGTGTGTGTGTGTGTGTGTGTGTGTGTGCAGTGCTTATTTAAATTGTGAGATAGTATAAGCCAACCAGTGACCCCTTACAACCCCCAACACACACACACACACACACACACACACACACACACACAAATACACACTCTTTTTACATTTCAGTCAAACTGAAAGCTGCTTTTTGTTTCATTTTTTTTTTTTACATGTGATGTTTTATTATTATTAATGCTGTTTTCACACAAGTACCATTCCTTATATATCCGAATAAGAATTGTTGATATGCGAGTACCGTTTTACACAGATATTCCTCTATATCATCTTTATCCTGTATTAGTGGGTCATGGTAAGAGTATTCTTGTGTATGGAAGTACTCTCTGTACTGTACTTGGTTGTAGGGCAATAAAGACATCTTTTCACAGCTGGACTTGATATTGTATGAGTCCAATTTGTTCCTCTATTTGTACTGCTATTCGGCCTCTGTTTTTTTTTTTTTTAACTAAATGAAAATCCAAGAACATTATGAGTTACTGCTTTCAAGGTCTACAAATATGACCTGTCTTACTATAGGAACAACCTCATTTGCTCTTCCTTTTCTACAAATATAGTCAGAGATGGTCAATCATAGCAAGACTCTTTCTGATTGAGTTTTTCCCTGCACCTTCTATAGAATATTACCAGTTTTTTGTGCAGTTTTGTATTCAGACACACTAAGTAAGCAAAAGAGACCCAAATATTTGAAAGAGAAATGCATCTTCACAAGTTTTCTTTAAATCCTGGAAATCATTAATTTGTCCTCAGTAACACTGTATGGTGGACCGGGATGGGGTGGATCTGTAGTTTGTTCTAGGAATACTGGGTGTAAGGTGGGAAAACTATTCTGGATAGGATTTGTGTCCAGTGCAGGGCACTCATACACACCATTATGCAAAACCTTTTTGGTGGTTTATTATTCCATTAGGTTTTGAATACGCACCAGTCACCATGAACCCTGTTTTGAAGTGTATATATGAGGTATGATTTTGGTGCTTTTTCTCTGGCTAGTGGTAGATGACCAAAATGATGATTTTACACCTTGTTGTTAGAATAGTGGAAAGCGGAAGGTTGTCCTGAGCTCAGGTGCAGATCATCAAGATTTGCAAGTTAAATACGGGTTTTTATCTCTGGCCTGGTGTAATAAATGCCAAGCCTAAATCATAGCAAAAACACGTACCTGACTACTACAACAATAAAAGAAATCCCTTTTACTTGTTGACACAAAGTTGAAGAGGCACCTATGTACAAGACGTCTGTATGCTGTAGCTTTAACTTTATTTCCTTCACTGGTGATAAAAGGCCTAAACCTGTTCTAGCATGACGATGTCCCCAGTGCATAAAGCAAGCACCATGAAGTGATGGTTTGCCCAAGTTGTAGTAAAAGAACTCGAGTGTCCTGCACAGAGCAATGACCTCACCCTAAACAAACACCATTGGGATGAACTGTAATACTAATCTCACCCCAGGCCTCCTTAAACACCATTAGTCCCTGCCCTCATTTGTCCCTGATATCACTAGACTTTTGACATCATCTGTCCCTGCCATCACTAGACTTTTGACATCATTTGTCTCAGACATCACTAGACCTTTGACATCATTTGTCTCAGACATCACTAGACTTTGACCTCATTAGTTCTAGTTTTTTAAGTGACTGCAAAAACACTATTACAGGATGCCCAATATTGCCATATTATTATAATGGTTAAGTGTCCGCAAACATTTGGCAATAGACATGGTCATAGGTCACTTTTTCGTTCCTCACATCCCACGTAATTGTAAATCCCGTCGTTTCTTTCATAACATACGAGCGTCCTTCCTGAACCGAACCCCAGGAAAACCGATGAGTGCGGTATTATGAGGTCTTTGTGGACATCAGCTGCGTCTGCGTGCATCGTTACCTTTAAGGACGTGCGACTTTTTTTTTTCTATTCATTTCTTTTTTTTTTTTCGCGCACTCCAGTGTATGACTGCTAGCCGCCGGTGCGTCCTGTGCAGAGCGACTGGGTTTTTAGATTATTTATTATTATTATTATTATTATTATTATTATTATTCTTTACCAAACAGGAAGCCCAAGTTTAATATTTAGCCTGCGTGATTTCATTTTGGGATTTTGCGTCGGCCAAATAAAACTTGTCTGATCGGCGCAAGGGGGAGGGCGAAGTAGAAAAAGAGAGAGAGAGAGAGAGAGAGAAGGGAAAGGAGAGAGAACGTCGGCGGCGCTCAGGAGGGAAAAAAAGCCCACACATAGACTCTCACACGCGTCGGGCCGGAGGAGGGGACGAGGACAGCGAGGGGGGAGTTCACTCCAAATGCTATCCCTTTAAAACAAGGGGGACACGGCGGTGGGGGAAGAGAGCGATAGCGGCGCGGAGAAAGACGGGATAAAAAAAGAAAAGGGAAGAAAGAGCGAGGGCGGGAGGGAGTGTGTTACAAGGGAGAGAGAGCGAGGGAGTGAGAGAGAAAAAAAAAGGAAAGATGTCATCCTCCCGATTGAAATGCCGAGGCGGAGCCATGGACCGCGACCGACGAAGCGACTCACCAGACAGGGATGAGATTTAACGCAAGACCGCGGCTCGCTCACAGGCCCAGAAGGCGAAAACCTTAGCTTCAATAAAATAGGTTGATTGTTTTATTATTTTTTTTAATTATTTCCCTTATCCCGAGCGACTGCTGAGCATAAAGTCAACGTCAAACTCATTTTTTTTAAAATATTTGAACGTTGCATTTGTTTTGCATGAATTATTTGCACATGGCTGTCTTTATTTATAAGCCACTATTACAGCAACAAAAAGATGACATGCATTGCATTACATGTAATGTAAATTATATAAAGCATGACAAATTATAACTTATTTTTAAACGGCGATTTTGTTCGTGTAGGAGTTTCTTTTTTATTTTTGTGGGGATGCAACTGTTAATATGATCTAGGTTTTTCTTAATCTTTTTTTTTTTTTTTGTAATTTAAAAAATCCAGTGTTTGTAAATATCTAAACTCACTAATCTGTGAACGTTTTTTTAAACCATACACCGTCCTTGCTCTTGCTACTGGGTTACTTCTCCCCCTTATAAAGCACAAATTAGGGGAAAACCTTTGTCGAGAATTCACTTCCAAAGGATCGAGAGGGAAATCGGTCTATCTGACGTCACTGTTCAGAGAGTCGTCACGCCCACGTCACTTCCGCCGTCGATTCTTCAAAGATGGACGCTGCTTGGAGTAATTTCCTCTTTCAGGTAAAATGCTGCAGGAGTGTCTGAGTATGTGACAGGGTCGCTATATGTAGTCGGTGTCCAAAAAAAAAAAAAAAAAGGGATAAAGACTTTAAATCTATTGTTAATATGTCTGCTAATTTCAGGCCCCGCCTTCACAGTCTCAGACTGACAGCACCCTCCAATCAGATCTTCTGCCGGAGCTCACGGACGCACCTCCAGACCCGCCCACCGAGCACATAGCCACGCCCCCGTCTACAGTGGACACGGCTGCATTGAATGAGGAGCCGGAGCCAGAGCCAGGTGAGGGAGGGACATGACCAGGTCATGACTTATTACAGTCTGCATTACAGTGACTGCTTTTTTTGTATATTCAGTTAAAATATATATAAAAAAAAATAAATGCATACAAAAAAAATCCTTACATATACAACATGCACCTAGTTTTTACCACATTAATCTGGACGTCATGCTTTTGAGGAAAAGATGTTGCATGTTCTACACTTTTAAACATAAAATCAGCTCTGGTGGGACTATAAATCGAAGAATACATCATGGATTAGGTATCAAGATTACCTTTTGATGTCAGATCTTTTATTTACTTCATATAGTCAAAAGTTGGTAGACAAATGGAAAACTATGATTTAGTCTCATTTTCGTTTATCACATTTGGATAATTCCCTTATACAGAGCAACTTAACCTGTATATTATTCATATAACTGAGCAGCTATGGCATTAAAGGCCTTGTTCCGTGGCCCAGGAGTGGCAGTGTAGTGTGGCTGGGATTTGAACTCCAGACCTTTAGATCTAAATGCAGATGTCTTAACGACTAAGCTACCACCTTCCCCCATAGTCTCTGTTTGCCGTTATAAGACTGCTTTTATTTTTCTAGGCTTTCTGCTCGATTTTGGAGGAGCATAGCTGTGGAAATTTGTTCTCCATTTAAACATCTACAAGAGCTTTAGCTACAAGACACTCAATTTCTTTCAATCCAACCCTGGCTTTATGTAGCTTGCTTTGTGCATAGGGGAATTGTCATGCTGAAACATGTTTGGGCTCCTTGGTTGATCAGGTGTCCATTAGCGTTTGGCCAAAAAGTGAATTATTAATTAATTATTGTATGACTTGGTGACTTCACATTGCTACCATATACAAAATTTTTTAATTTATCCTGATACATCACTTTATTGGGAGGTGTATGTACTGTGTGTGTTTTCTTCTGGATATGGGAGTATCATTGATTCCGATTGGATTTACTGTATTATGGCAGTAACTATTTGCCTTTTCTCTCTCTCTCTCTCTCTCTCTCTCTCTCTCTCTCTCTCTCTCTCTCTCTCTCTCAGTTAAGCCCATGTCTCGGCCTGCCCGGCCTGCTCACATCTGCTCCATATGCAACAAGCAGTTCAAGAACAGCTATAATTTGCGTCGCCACCAGTCGGTTCACACCGGCGTGAAAATGAAAGACCGAGCAGCTCGAGAGAAGGTGGACGCAACGAAGGCGGCTCAGCGAGTGGAGAGGCAAACCATTCCTCTCTCCCTTCTCCAGCTTTCCATCCCTACTCCAATCACAGTGGCTACAGATCCCATGATCCACCCATCCCCCATCACTAACCAACAGGTGGAGACAGTCGCTGTATCCATCACGCCAGCAACGGTTGCCATGACAGCATCCCAGCCTCTTCCTGCTGCCGTAGTGGTTACTGGGACAATGGTGCAGGTTGGCTTGGTTTGTGTCGTCTTTATCATTATTTATCCATACACACTTTTTCCTCCACCTTCTAACTCTCGATTTTAATATCTCTTTAGCTTTGTTTTACCCATTTCATGCTCAGTGCAAAATAACATCTGTTACAACAGGGTTGTATCAAAAGCCCCAGAAACCATATAAAAAAAAAGATAAAAAGATTTTTAAAAAAGCCTTATTCTATAAATGTAATATTTACAGACACTGGTGTCTAATGATGATGTGTGTTTAAAGTTAAAAGTAGATTATGTTCACTTATGAGATTTTGTTTCTTCTCGAAATTCAAATGCTGTTCCATGATCCCTTCTAGGCGGCGCCACCCAACAACACCGGAGAGAACCCCAGTCTTCCCAGCCCGATTCAGATCTCCATCCCTATCACAAATCCACACCCTATTCCTACACAAAGTCCCAACCCCAATCCTAGCCCTAATCCTAACCCGGTACGGAAGAACCATGCATGTGAGGCATGCGGGAAGGCTTTCCGGGACGTGTACCATCTAAATCGCCATCGGTTGTCCCACTCAGACGAGAAGCCGTACTCTTGTCCCATCTGCCAGCAGCGTTTTAAGAGGAAGGACCGGATGAGCTACCACGTTAGATCTCATCAGGGCGGAGTGGAGAAGCCGTATGTGTGTCCTCATTGTGCCAAGGGTTTCTCACGGTGAGAAGTTACATGAAAACATGACTGTGGCTTGTGAACACATGAAAACATGACTCTACATAACGTGTTGTTGCGTTAACATGAACTTTGGTTTCTACAGGTCTCTGGAAAAGTACTAGATGTGTTTAACACTGGTATTTTAAAAGAGATTCCCTCAACGTTTTTAATTTTATTCATGTATTTGGATATTCAGTGAGCCTTGTGCCATCTTGATGGGGGTAGAGTGATGGCAGAGATGCCCCAACCAGGGCCAAGGGGCCAATTGTGACCTTTAACTTGGTTTGCCAAAAAGTGGGTAAAAAAATGACTTTTTTAAATGAATTTTCATTTACATAAATTTTTTTTTTAAGCTGCAAAAATCTAAATTATAATTAAATATATAGAATGTTAATTATTTCAATTATTTTATTTAATGTACATGCATACTTCAAAATGCAGGTACAGAATGCTTTGTGACGCTCAATAAACAGCCAGTCTTGGAGAAATTTAAGTAGTGGCACACAAACAAAAGGGAAACTGCTGTTTTCAAAGATACAGTATTTGTCGTTATTTAAAAACTTAACATTTTTCAGCTTTTCCAGAGTATGGCGGCGAGAACATTTACTTTCATGCAACAAGTGGACTGAAAACATACAAACAAAATGTTCGCAAAATAATTGCAAAACAGTCAGTTTTTTCCTTTATAACCAGTTAATACCTGGTTAATCTATAAACCTAACGCCCTCTTTCTGTTCACACTTTCTCTCATCATCGTCTCTCTCACCATTGCACTTTTTTCTCATCACAGCACTTGTCCTAGCCGGATATTTGATTAATGGACTGTTTTTAAAACCTGATACACTTGTACCAGTGCCAAACACATTATCATGTCAAAGTCACTGCTGTGCTGAGATTGATCCACGGCCCAGATAATATCTGGTCAGTGTTGTTCTTATGTTCACAGATGGGGCTTAGTAACAGATCGCAACAGATGGGCTACAGTCAGTAAAGTAATACATCATCTACAGTGTGACCTATATGGTGCATCTAATACACACACCTACACACGAGTCCCTATCAGAGGTTACTGTACTGTTCACTGTCGCCTAAAATACTGCCGTTTTACCCAAAGACAGCGCGATATGTCCTGATTACTAATTTAAGATGGAAAATGGGTCAATGTGACAAGAGAAAAATGACCTTCAAGCTGAATATATCCCCTCGCATTTAGAAACTCATTCATACATGGATGTACATTTGATATACATCGATTGTACTCGCAAGTCAAAAAAAACTGTTGGTTGCACAGAGATGAACACAGACACATTTACACACATACCTATTTGTCCCTTGTGTATTGTGGCGTGTTATGTTCTAAAGCTCTCTCTGTCCTCGACAGGCCTGACCATCTTAACAGTCATGTGCGGCAGGTGCACTCCACAGAGAGACCCTTCAAGTGTCCGGTAAAGTCAGCACTTCCTCCCTCCTCTCTCTTTTCACTGTCTCTTTGGAAGCTCTGCATTTTTTTTTTCTTCTTCCCCATACACCTTGCTTTTCATAGTTACTTTTCTCACTTTTTCTGTTCAACATTAAGTTCAGGTTTTAATTTATTATTCCCATTTTGCATCCTCTTCAGCACAACACTGTTTACTAAATGACCAGGTAGTGTATTAAGCAGACGGAGCGTTTCACTTCACCCCAAACATTCATGCAGTTTTACCGCTCCATTTTACAGGAGCCATATTTGCTGTAACATGAAATAGAATTTTAGGTAAGCTTTATTTAGGCATGTGACGGATGAAGAAAACTAGTCAATGATGCCGATTTCACACGTTAACACGCTCCTCGTCGCTTTCTGCAGACGTGCGAGTCCGCGTTTGCCACCAAGGACCGGCTGCGTGCTCATATGATCAGACACGAGGACAAGGTTCCCTGCCATATTTGCGGCAAACTGCTCTCTCCCGCTTATATCACGGATCATATGAGGGTCCACAACCAATCCCAGCATCATGTGTGCCACTTGTGCAACCGCAGTAAGTTTTTAGAATATGGAATTGTTTCCCTTCCTTATGTGTTGGCTACTTTTCGCTGGAGTCCCCTTTTTCCTTTTTACGCAAAAAGAATAGTTCAGAGGATCCCGGAAATATGAAAGAGGCTTATGATTTTTTGGATATTTTGCTATGATTTTTTCTTTATTCTGCATATTCACACAGATTTAGGTCAGTCCACCTGAATTTATTTACATATGCTGATATTTCAGGTGTTGTGTGATCTTTGTGAACAGGATTAATTAAATGTTTTATTTGATGTGTAAAATGTGAACATTGCAAATTACATATCAATTCACTGTTTTGAGCTATTATTATTATTATTATTATTATTATTATTATTATTATTATTATCATTGCACTCCAGGCTTTACCACACTGACGTACCTGCGCGTCCATGCTCAGAAACACCATGGGCAGGAGTGGAAAGAGAGCAGCATGGGCCGTGGTTCAGGGCCCGGTGGGGTTCTATTATGCCAACTCTGTGGGGTCCACTGCAAGACTCCCACCCAGCTCCAGGGGCACATGGCTACTCATGCTAACCAGGCAGATCCTACGGTACCTGACCCTATCAGCGGCAGTGGCAGCACTTTAGTGGGCACGGTTTCCACGGCGACCCCTGTCTCCAGCTCTGCAGCCACTGTGGGCCTGCTGGTGACTGACTGCTCTAGCATCGCTGCCCAGAGCCATAGCTAACCCCAGGCTGCAGGGGCAAAGATGGGGGAAGGGCAGTGAGGGGAAAGGCACAGCAGTGAATGTGAACAGGTGATGTCCGTATGCAAGAACTGTCTTACTAATTTTTTGTATTGTATTATAATACTCCTTAATAAGAAATTTGGATGTAATAAGTGTTTGAGACCTATATCTAGTAACATTTCTTTCTTTCCTATAGGCTGTTACTTTAAATGGAAAAGGTTTCTTTGGAAATTTCGCACCCTCCTCCAGCTGTGCTGTCTCTGAATTCGCAAGCAGTCAGCATGAGCTACTGACTTCTTGACAGCAAGTCTGAAAACACATTCATTTACTTGGTTCAATCGCTTACAGACTCCCTGCCAGTCCCACTGGATCTGCTTGGTTTGCTCTACTTTGGTAACTGTTCGATGAAGACAGACAGCTGGATTAAGTGTTGCAACGCCTCAAAGTTACGTCACTAGTTTCCCGAGGGAGAAGTTGTGATAAAATGAAGGCTGTCAAGTGTTGTCCCACTTTATTTATAACCTGGCTCTAGTGGGCAGGAATCTAGAATGTTGAGACTATGATTTTAGCCATCCAATTGAATCCCAGTATAACTTACGGTTCAGTATTTCAAACAAACAGCCAAATAGGATCAGGTAACTCCCTCAGATTTCAGGATGTTGAAGATTCCTCTTTAGAGAAGATCTGCAGCTGTGTGAGAGAGAGCAAGAGAGAGAGGCTTGATGTGATATCATTTCCTGCCATAAATTCCTGATGCCTGTAAACCATTCATTTAGAGATAAATGTACAACATAGGAGTCACTTGTATTGTTTTTATGTGTGGATATAATGAACTATTGTTGAATATCTTCTTTTTTTTTTTCTTGAAATCTCATTTGATGTTAATTTATCTTTAAGCTTTTGACTAAGGACGTGGACATTTGCTGTTGCTTGAGAAGCTGCATAATGCTCTATCCATTGAATCATGTTTGTGTTTGAAGCTTTGTTGAACACCAAATCTTTGTTGCTGTCGCCGTGACATTATCGAAATGAATCAATGTACAAATGACAAATGTGCACCTAATTATACTTACTTTAACTAAACCTGGACGATGCTTGATAATTATATTCTGTGTAGGAACAATGCACAGTGTATTTAGGATCTGCAATTATTCCAATTCTGATTATATCATATTATTTGGGTGATATCACTTGTACATCATTACAGTGAAATTCTTTCTTTGCATATCCCAGCTATGATAAGAAGTGGGGGTTGGAGATAATACAGCACCTCTGGAGCATAGAGGGTTTAAGGGCCTTGCTAAAGGGCCCAAGAATACAGCTTAACCCTAGAGCATAAGGAGTAACAGTAAATTGAGTGGTTTTCTTAGACAAAATAAACTAATATTGAGTCATGAGGGAGGGAAAAAAAGTTTGGGAACGCTGACTTCTGGTGCTAATTAAGATTATGGGGGCAGAACCACTTTAACATGGTAGGGGTGTTTGTCAGGAAGAAATGTTACACACGCATAAGGATTAGAGATAATCTTGGAGAAAAAAAATGACATTTTTTTCATACAACTTAAGTTAACGCGTTTACTGAAGATACAAGACAACATTATAGGATTTAAAAAATGGTATGGCCCTTTGTGCATTCAAAACTTTCAATCATGTGACGGCTGAGAAATTGTCAAATATTTACTACTAAAACGATCTCACTTGTCTTATATTATTATTTACATGTTCTACAATTATGCATCACGTCTTTTATTATTTTATTTAGATGTTTTATCCATTACTTTATTTTAAGTTTTCATGCACCCCTACAAAATCCACACATTGGACGCGTCTTTGTTAAGATAGTCAGCGGATTCATCCGGGACGAGTACTACCATACTACAGAGTATAGTGTTCATAGTATGGGTCTGTACTATAACACCATACTACTTAGTATGAAAGTAAAGTGTTGTGGCTGAAGCCTGCAATTGCTGTTTTTTCGCAAAGTATGTCAAAGGCACTATTAAAATGGTAATCAAAGTAAAAAAAAAAACAACAAAAAAACACAAAATCCTAAATTTGAGTAGTGAAATGGTTAAAATTTGCCTCATGCCTTGTTTACACCGGCAGTGCTACCCTCCCCCATGCTTCACTACAGCTCCATCCCCCAACTCCTCCTTCCTCATCCTGCCACTGTTTCCAACAGCTGATTGCAGATAAAGAGAAAAGCTTGGAGTCCAAGGGGGGAAAAAGGAGTTGAAGGGGGCAAAAATACCCCCCCCCCCACAAAAAAAAAAAAAACATCGCTGGACTCCGGACACACGCACGCGCGCGCCTCCAAAATACCGCTTGTTTCGACCGTTTAAAGCGCGGAGCTCGCGACCAACACCGTCGGCTAACTTTCCGTCCGTCCACATAGAAGACGCGTAGCCGGTTAGCTCTCTCGCTCTCTTTATTCGCTCCGACATCGCGATAGAGTCGCTTTTCTAATGGCGTGATTTGATTTCCGCTCTGTATTAATACACAGGATAATAACACACGCTTTGTTTATAATCCTAACTGTTAGCCGGTTAACCAGAGCAGGCTGAGGTTAACTAGCAAACAAAGATGCTTAGCTAGACATCGGTTAGCAGACATGTAGTCGACATTAATCCGAATAAAGCATTCGTGTCTGCAGGTTCGCTTTTTGTCGAAAAGCGTGGACAATTTATAACTATTTGCGCGAAAGAAGGTAAAAAAAAAGCGGGTCAGTTCCTCGCCCTGGCTCGTAGTATGTCGATTAGCAGACTAGCTTTAGCTACCCAGACTAGCGGTGTAATCCGACCAATGGCTCTCAGTGATTAAATCCCCAGGCTTTAAGGGCAATTCTACATCCTGTGCCCTTTGTAGGGTCTTATCTGACTCGAACCTAACCGTAACTACCTCACCGAGCCTTCAGCTAGCTAACACAAGTGTGTGTGTGTGTCGGGGGGGGACTATGAGGAACTCCGAGACTATTTCGGTGCGTTTCTTTCTATCGAGCCCGAGTGGAAATATGGTGTTTTAGTGTCAAACCCAGTTTTATTTGAATTATCCGCATTTTAATAATGTTTTAATGGGATTGAAAAGCGTGGCAGAATCCTCTTGGACCTAACAGAAATGGCCTTCCATGGCTCCGCTCGGCCCGCTGTATGTGGAAACTTGTTCCCAGCTTCGGATTTGGGCCCCAAATATTTCTGCGTGAACAGTTCAGGAAGCACCGCAGCCTGCAGCGGGTTAAACGGCGCACAGAAGCCACCCGGGCCCGGACAGCCGGCAGAGGCCCCACGACACCCGGCGACCGTCGGAGCGAGCACAGGCGGAGGAGCAGCGGTGCCCCAGCCGCACAGCAGCCCGGCCAGTGAGGTGCCGTGCCCGGCTGAGATGGAGCCCGACAGGCCAATCGGATACGGAGCGTTTGGTGTTGTGTGGTGAGTGCGGCCATGTCCAGGGCTAAAGTAGGACATTGTGGACTTGATCTGTCATTATAGGACTGCACGATATTGTCCCTGCCGTCGAGGAACAGCGATTTATAGACAGACAGACAGACATGCAATTTAGCGTCTACCAAAAGTGCAAACAGACAAGTGCAATATAAATATGTAAAATATAATAAGCACATTTAACGTATCAAGTAAATATATTTACAACACACACACACACATAAGGCTCTGGGCAGTGAAAAATGTGCCGAAGCTGTACAATTACACTAAGAATATATACATAGAGGCACAATATATGTAGAGGATACAGGTTATATAAATTTACTATATGACAACATGCTTGTTCATTGTATAAACATCTGTACAAGAGTTCTACACTGTATACAGATGATGTGTAGAAGACAATTCCGGATCTATGAATTTGCAATTATATGTAGTTATAATGATATAAGTGTTTATTGTAACTGTTCTGTGGTGTGTTGTATTTGCACACCTGACTGTATGTATTCCTGTGTACAAGTCTGTGTTTTCTGGTCAGTTTTTGTTTTACTTTGTTTCTGTAGGTAATTGAGCAGCGTTGTTCCCTTTTAGTGCTGTTATAGCAAGTGTATATGGTTTAAATGACTATAAAAAGCCACTCGATTTGATCTGTGTAATGTGTTTGTGTGTTGCAACCTTTACAGGTCAGTGACGGACCCCCGGGACGGGCGGAAAGTTGCGCTGAAGAAAATGCCCAACGTCTTCCAGAACCTGGTCTCTTGTAAGCGCGTGTTCAGGGAGCTCCGCATGTTGTGCTTCTTCAAACACGACAATGTGAGACGTTTTTTAAAGCTTGAAAAGTGGCTCGATAGAACAACGTTGCACAGCCTCCAAATTATTGCAACGCATTCATTACAGCTGTAATTTTTTTATTCCCAAGACTTCAGTGCTGACCCAATTCCAAAATACCACCTTTTAATAGTGTGTGAACCATTTCATTTGATGGAAGCAGCTGTTCGATTAGGGTTGCATTTTAGGTTTGTGGCTGAACAAACAGGAGTAGATATTAGTGCAGTCTATGAATGCATGATGCTCGCTGATGGCTGATTTTAGTTAAACCAGAAACCAATCAGTGAAAAAGTTCTGGCAGTGTTTCTTTTAATTAATATCTAAATGGGTCTGCTGCTTCGAGACACTTTGGCAGCAGTTACAAATATGGTAGTGGCAGTAGCAAAACATTTTGTTTCTGTTTATGGCCTTATTTTCTACAAGAGCCCAGATGGTGCTGATTATTTATTTTTTTTAACCTCAGTTCTATTGTTAGTCTTCACCGAGTCATCTGACACGTAGAACACTTTATTACACAGTCTGTTATGAAATGTCGGCCAGGATTTTAACAGGATCATCTTGAAAACTATGAGGAGCATTAGTGCCAAAGCCTGCTGTAGTAGGGGATATTTATGCACTGAGCAAGAAAAAATGGTTAAATCTGGTTATTTATAGAACCATTGTAGGATGAAAGGTTTATAAGTTGATTGGTTTGAAAGGGGGTTAAAGTTTGACTGGATTTATCGTGATTTATGTTTGCAGGTGTTGTCTGCCCTGGATATTCTTCAGCCTCCACAGATTGACTGCTTTGAAGAGATGTATCCTTTCCCGTCTCAACAGCTGTAACTTAATAATAGACTGATAATAGTTCCTTTAAACATGCTTTTCTTTTTACAGTGTGGCCAGATTAATGAAACGATTATATTTTATCAGAGTATATGCCTTGATTTGGATTGTGCCATAGATATGTGATCACCGAGCTGATGCAGAGTGACCTGCACAAAGTCATAGTGTCTCCTCAGCCTCTCACCACCGACCACATAAAAGTGTTCCTCTACCAGATACTCAGGGGTAAGTTATTATGGGAAACCTGTGTGGGGCTGAGTATATATCATTTAGTATTCTTAGCCTATTTCTTTCTCAAAGCTCTCAGAGAGACAGGTAAAAGATTATAATATAGAGTAAAACTGTGTAGTCGGTAGTGCCCGGCAATTAGAAGAACAGTGGACAATGTCTGAAGGTAACCTAGCTATCAGTGGTTTTATAGTCTCGTTCTCAGACACTTCGCCCAGGCTTACAAAGCGCCTCACAGCTTGTGTACACTTTTCTGGAAACATGTCTTGTGGTGATTTGATCCACATTACTCTCTGATATTTCCCCCATACTATGCACTGTGTTCATACTTTGCTGCATGGATATGCTTAATTTTGTGGATTAGATGAATATAAGAATGTACACACCACCCATGTGTAAATTGCGTTTGATCATGGTGTGATTATGTATAGATTTTTTTCTTTCTTTCCCTCAGGCCTGAAATACCTGCATTCTGCTGGAATTCTGCACAGAGACATAAAACCAGGGAACCTGCTAGTCAACAGCAACTGTCTCCTTAAGGTATATGACTAATTAAATTAGACATAGCTGTTCAAATACAGTATATCATCGAAAATTTTTGGACAATCTTAATTTTATTTCATTTTGTACATTCTTCTCTTGTTAAAGTAACCTCAACTCTTCTGGGAAGACTTTCCACTAGATTTCCGAGTTTAGATTTGGGTATTTGATCAGTTGGCCACAAGAGCATTTGTGAGAGCATGTATTGATGTTGGGCAAAGATTCATGGGGTCTCATGGGTATTTATTGAGGTTGAGGTCAGAAGCTCCATGCAGACTACTCAAGTTCTTCAACAACAGCTTTCACAGATTGTCAGATAAAGCTTGATTTACGCAAAGGAGTCTTGTAAAACTAGGCAACATTTGGGCCTGTTTGTTCGAGTATTTTGAAAATTATAATTCTACAGCATTCAGTGATACAGTTCTTGGGAAATCAGTCCCACATTTTAGTTTGACAATCGGGTATCCACAAACCTTTTTGGCTATGTAGTATAATAATGAAGTAGAATGAGTATTTTGGTTAAAATGATGTAATGTGTTTTGAGAAATTTTAGTGCTGGGGCTGCTGTAGATACATGAGCCTGTTTGTGACGACAACACAATTTTCTTGTTTGATCAGATTTGTGACTTTGGATTGGCTCGAGTTGAAGAGCCCGACTCCTCACGTCACATGACTCAAGAAGTGGTGACTCAGTACTACAGGGCCCCTGAGGTTCTGATGGGCTCACGGCATTACGGATCAGCCATAGACATCTGGTCTGTGGGCTGCATCTTCGCTGAGTTACTGGGTCGCCGAATCCTCTTTCAGGCCCAGAGTCCTATTCAGCAGGTACTGATTAGCAAATGCATTACAGATTGCTCTTATTTTCTACATGTCTAATGAAACATGCATTGTGGAGATGGTTAGGATGTAGTTTTCTGATATATGAGTATATTTCATAAAACCTTATTTTAAACTCAGAACTAGAGTTTGTGTGTTGCACTACCAGGGGGAATGAGTTGGCAATCAGTAACATTCCTCTGAGTATTTCAACACAAAATGTATTGGCTTATAATCAGCATATTACCTGTAGTCTGTGTCTCTTACTCAT
The DNA here is from genome assembly GCA_039877035.1 of Silurus lanzhouensis. Taxonomy (NCBI): domain Eukaryota; kingdom Metazoa; phylum Chordata; class Actinopteri; order Siluriformes; family Siluridae; genus Silurus; species Silurus lanzhouensis. The sequence continues at coordinate 8,640,609 of JBCEWE010002367.1, forward strand.
TTTATTGACCTGTGAAGCTACTGGAAGCTATGTACACCAACGCACTATATGCACTGGCCATTGCAATTCATTTTCATTTGTATAGCACTTTAAACAATGGACATTGTCACGGAGCAACTTTATATAACTGCATAACTTCTGGGTATAAATATATCCCTGTAATTTTTAGGAACAAAGTTTATGTCCAACAAAGCAGAAAAGCACTTGCACTGTCACTGGGAAATTGCATGTCTGAATCCCAGTGATTTTGCTTGGTGTTTTTGGTCCGAGAGTCGTGGGATTAAAACTGCTTTTGCTTTAGCGTATGTTCACACTAATCCGAATAAATTTAAAAACGGCGCTTTCGTATAAAAACGCTCCTCGTCTACACTTTTGTTTTCAATAGTTTCCCAAAAGTTGCTCATCCACACTAAAACCCCTGAAACGCTTATGTCCCTGTATTGTCCCGCTGTTGATTTACTTTATAATTTTACTTTAAAATGACCAGAAATCGTTTTCGAAAGCCTCCGTTTTCGCAGTGCACACTACAAAGCAAAAACTGCGTTCCACTTAGAAGAGCGGTTTCAAAAAGCAATGTTTTCGTTGACTGATTGGCGCTTTTAAACGGAAATCTATTATAGTGTGGATGTGGCCTTAGTCACTGCATCTCGAAGAACGCGTGTGATGGACTTCAGCTTCCCTAGTTGAAAGATGTGTGATATCGGAGCGATTACTTGTAGGAGGGAATTGACAAGGAATGACATGCAAAAGTACATGTCGAATTGTTTGCGTTGTCTCTTTTTGTGTGCAGTTGGATCTTATAACTGATTTATTGGGAACTCCTCCATTGTCTGCTATGGCGTCCGCATGCGAGGGTGCTCGAGCACACATCCTACGCGGACCTCACAAACCGGTAATATGTCTTTGTTAATAATGTACTTAATAATAGATTAATCATTTGTTTAGAAGACCAGGAAGGAACTGTTTAATAATGTTGGGGTGATTTATAATGGTAAGATTAAAAGTGACTTCTCATCACTTCACCAATTGTATCATAAAAGTTTAGTAAAATGAAGTGCTTTCTATTTTTTTTAATTGCATCAGTAAGAGAAAAGAAAAAGGGAAAATGTGTTCATTAAGTGTTTAATTGCACTAGTAACAAATACAAAAAATGTTGTTACAAGCTACTTTGTTGTTACTTGTTACTAGTTAGTGAAAGTTTTAATAAGAAATTGATTCATTACTAATGGGTTTTGCCAATTAATTGGCACTCTAGTTTTAATGACATGCAAAACTTCAAATCTACCAATGTTTTTGTATCGCTGATATAAACACAATGAAAAATGAGTCAATTGTCATATGAAAGGGCACCCCAAAGTGTAAGGGCAAGAAAAATCCAGACTAGTCTTGAATTATGAGAACAGACCAGACCAGCCCACTGCTATTACATTCTCTCAAATAGGTACCAGATTTTGCTCGTCTGTTTGCTCAAACATGGCATTTTTGCAGCATGTTCACATTGTTTAGAATTTTCTGTCTGAGCATTGCTGAATCGGTGCCCCAGTTTATTTAGACGTAACGTTTGCTGACATTGTTATTCTTTCTCTCATTATCTCTCTGCCTTTTTTGTTGTTGTTTGTGTTTTTTTTTTTTTTTTCTTTCACTAGCCGTCACTGTCTGTTCTGTATATGCTGTCAGATGGAGCCACCCACGAGGCCGTTCATCTTCTGTGCCGCATGCTAGTTTTTGATCCAGTAAGTACATAAACACATTACAGTACATTTATAGCGTTCTATAAACGTATTATAAGTGTTAATATCGCATCCTATAACAAGCAGCAGAGATGTTATGGTGTCTTGTAAGCACATGTAAGGTGTTTGTGCGTAGGCTAAGCGGATCTCCGGCAGCGACGC
>JBCEWE010002367.1:8645000-8695000 GCA_039877035.1 Silurus lanzhouensis
GTATCAAGAAAAGAAGAAAGATGAGTTTGTCAGAACAGGAGTCATGGAAGACGTAGTTGACTATAGGAGCATGCTTGTGCTTGAGATGAATGACTGTTTACATTTGGTTCTTGTCAGATTATGTAGGTCTGAGTGCCTAGGCTTGGTGCTAACTTTGGCACAGGATGAACATTGTCCTAACGTTGTCCCAAAAAAAAGAAAATCCTACAGTACCTAATTCTGTAGACATTCTTTCAATAGTGACAGTCTAACTATGCTGCTGCAAACATTTTATACTGACTGAGCTTGAGGATTATGGATGCTGAGTTTCAGAAGTGAAGACATCCTTTTTATGGATTGAAGATACATAAGCATAGTGGGGATGAGAATAAGGATGGCACATACGTGTGTTGTGCAATACCAATATGTTAAGGGAGGTTTCAGTATTTCTGGGCTTCAACTGCCATTCAGATTTGTTTTTGTCAGGTTTTTTTTTTTTTTTTTTTTTTTTTTTTTTTTGTCAAAAGTCTTTTACTGTGTTCTTGAACTGTTCTTGTGGTAATTTGGTTTTTCTCACATGTTCATCACTTATTTCCTGTCACTCTCCTTTAAGCATTTTTCCAGTATTGCATTGTGTCATACATGTTGCCTTTTTAATTTTATTTAAAAAAAATGTTAATTCTTTCACTGAAAGCAGTGATTTTAAAGTTAAAATGCCACCGGTTTTCCTCGTGTGACCTATTGTCACGGGATAGTAAGTTGAGATGCTATGGGGATTAAGATCACAAAGATGTATCGATGCTTTTGTATGTGTATGTAACCTCTCCTAAGCGTTATGTGCAAGGATTTAAATTTTTATTTACATTTTGTGAGCTGGATAGCTTTTTTTTTTTTAAGGTTAGGAGACTGTTTTTGAACTGACTTTGTAATCAAAGCTAGAACATGTACACTTGAGTGATGCATGAGGTGTGTGTGTGTGTGTTTGCTTTGTTCAGGAGCGGAGAGCGTTCAGGGGGATGTGCAGTGCTGTGCTTTTTCACATTCATTACCTCACATAAACCCACTGTGCACTGGCTGAGTGCGCTCAGACTAAACCCAACTATTAACCACGTACTGTACAGGGATCTGTGCTAATCACTGAACCACTTATCCCTACAAATTCCCTTTTTATCTGTGTGTATCTCTCTCCTTCCTTGCTCTGGCTGATGCACATGTCTCAGATCGCTTTCGGAGGGAAATGCTGCTGTTCATTTGATTGACGTTTTCACTTCAGTCATAACTAGTGTTGAGCTCAGGTTTCATATCGCAGACTCTGCTGTAAACACACAGGGACGCTTGTCCGGGCCACGGCGGTCCGTTCCTGGTGCTGTGAACTGTAAAGGCCTTGGTTTTGTTTTGTTTTTTTTTTTGCTCTACAAGCTCAAGACTTGTGCCTGTTGGCCACCACTAGGTGGTGACGAGCACACGAAGCTGCTGGACAGACACAGTTCTCAAGGACGTCCACTCAAACCGGTCCGCACATGGAAAAGGACTTTGTTTAGGGATTCACCTCTACTTCAGAAGTCCAGTGATCTAAACAAACTTGTGCTTTTTTTCCCCCCTTTTTTTTTTTTTTTTGGTCATAGGAAGATATTTTCTTAATTTAAGTTTTTTTTTCCCTTTTATATCAACGTGTTGTGACCAATTATTTTTTTCTTTCTTTCGTTTAATATACTTTTCTTTTTCATTCTTAAGGTTTTGTAGTTTGACCACTTCGCTATTGTGTTGGTAGAAGAACTAGAAGTGTAGTGATATGAAGAGAACGTTATGTCGGTCTAGGATTTTCTCGTATCGACCGCTAATTACGTGAGGATGTTTTAATTAATGGTGAGATTTGCATTAGTCATGAGCTCATAGAAGTTAGATGTTTTATGATCGAAAAAAAAAAAAGAAAACTTGATATTTGTGTTGACTATTATGGTTAGTAATATCAAAAGCTTGTTTAAAAAAAAAAAAAAAAAGATGGCTGGTTTTTTTTTAATTTATATTTAATTTTGTCATTTTATTGAATTTCTTTTTTTTTTTTTTTTTTTTTTTTTTTTTTTGTGTTTACAACAGATGCTTGAAATTTTTAAGGAAAAAAAAAGCGGTTTATGGTGAACCTGTCAATAAAGAGCGAACACTGGAGACAAAGTGCCACGTCAATTCAATAGATAGGGGTCTGTCCCTTTTTTTTCTTCTTAAGGTGAATGACCATTTCGAAACATTTTTGCTTCATTTGCAAGTTCATATATTTTTATATAATTTTAAAAATTATTCTTCTATAGAATTATGAAGTTCCCTGAATGAAAAATGAGTGAGACGATCACAATCCAGCTAGAAGAACATTTTCCATTTATGCTAATAGAATAATAGAAAACAGCTGTAGGGTATTAGTGATACAACTCCAGAGCTATGGAGTTAAACATACAAGATGAGAGCTAGCAAATGTTCAAGCACAACTTTTTTAGTCACGTTGTCATTCAGGGAAACTTGAAACAAAGAAGAGCAGACGATCTGTCACAGAGATTCGAGATGCATTTTGAAGATTGCAACAGGATTCTGAAGAATTGAACAGGGGTTTGTTTATGCTACCATTATTGAAAAAACAGTCTTCTAAGAAGTGTTTAAGGTAAGCGTCTGTAGATTATTGGAAGAGCGTGGGTCGATAAAGAAAGAGTTGCGTGCTGTTTATGTGACAGCTTAAAAACTAACCAATTTCCATCTAGTGTACGTGTGAAATGTGTACAGAAACATTTGGTTCAAATGATTGCTGAAGGGCAGTTGTTGATTTGCGTTAATAAACAATACACCAATAATACATTTTATTCAGTCCTTATTTTCATACCTTGGAAGTGCTTGACTGTGTGAAGCAATAACAATATTAAAATAGACAAATTTTAATTTTTTTCATATTGGGGCTAAAAATTTTGATTATAAAAGTGGCAAAACTTACAGCTAATTAAATGCTGAAGTTTAACAAAAATTAAGCCAGATTTATTTCAAAAAATAAATTTCTTTTTATTTATTAACCTCTTTATCTTTTAAACTAACATTTGCCGTATTTGTGCTACACATACATATTAAGATATTGTAAGTAAAAATGTTTGAAATTGTTTAAGATTAGAATTTATTAAATTTTTTTAAACAAAAGGTTGTACACATGGATATAGAGCACATGGATATAGTATGCTATCCAATCTACATAGATTGTCAGTCTACACTACAGTGGCCATACAACCCCATCCATCCTCTTTTACTCTTGATATAAATATCAATCTGAATAAAATACTTTATAAAATTAATAAAATACTTTTATTCTTTACAATTTTAATGTAGTATTTTTTAGCTATATTAATGTCAGAACTGTGACTCTGCAGCAGCATAACAGACACTCCTATATAGTATGATACTCCTGAGCAAAAAACACATATGCATTTGCTAATTATTCTGTCTTACACTGTCTTTTATTTATTTATGTTTTATTATAGCCTGGGGATTTTGGTTGATTCATGACAAATAAATTTATTCAGTTTTTTCGCTCAGTACTCAGAAACATGTTGAACATCTTGGTTATAAGCTGCATGCAATCAGTTATCAGGAGTGAGATAAGGAAAAGTGTCAGACGTGCTTATCTAAGTTGTGCTGCTACAATATATGGACTGGGACATCTGACTTTTCCAGCCATATGTGGTTCTCTCAAACTGTTAGCACACAGATGGAGGTGCACAATTGTATAGGATGGCATTGGATGCGGTCGCCTTAAATTTTCCATTTACTCGGAGTTGAAGACTCAAACTCGTTCTAGCATGGCGATACGCCTCTGCACACTTGTGTGGCCTTTAGAACTGCTCTGACCTCAACCATACTGAACACCTTTGAAATAAATTGAAAGGACTCCTCTCCCTACATCAGTACCTGCCTTTACTAACACTCTTGTGGTTAAATGAGCCAAAATTTCAAGCACACTTCAAATCTACAGGAACATCTTCCCAGAAGCATGGAGGTTATAATAACAGCAAATGGGGGACTAAATGTGGAATAGGATTTTAACAAACTTTTATCAATATAGTCTACATTTTTTAACCTGCAGCATACTAGAACACAAGTCAGAAAGGTGTTAAAAAAAAGCCCAGCTGCTATACATGACAAATACTGGTACAATTACTGAACAGCACATTTTAACCTTGTAATGCCAAATCAATAGAATACAGAGGGGAGACCAGCAGGTCACACACCAGAGGTCATCTGAGGGTCAATCAATAACCCATATGTCAATCAAAGCCTTTAAACTTACAATGTCCCAGCAGTTTAGTCTGTTACATTGATCTGATCCTACCTAAGAAAGTCCAACAAAATATGTGTGTGTCATTGTGTGGAACTAGACATGTTTCCTAAAAAAATTATATAACCAGTCAACATAATACACACTGTTATTACTGTTTAACTGCAATAATAACAATAACAAAGTATTTTAAACAACACGTGTAATAACAGAAATTTTAAAACCGTGCAACATTACCTGTGTGCAATATGTCTGTTAGCGTATCTACTTACTCGTGGTCTCTTTTTTCTTCTTTTGTAATTATACATTGTGTTGTGTATATACTGTATACTATATTGTGTCTCTATTCTTTTATATTTTGCATTTCTTTTTCTTTTTCTTTGCTGCTGTAACAGAGAAATTTCACCACTGTGGGACGAATAAAGGTATATCTGATCTTATCTGATCTTATCCTTTCTGATCTTATATAAATACATATAAAAAAGGCAAGATTTAAACCTTCAGCGTGTCACACGTTATTCACTATGTCCTTTCTTTACTCATATATAATAAAAAAATTACTTTTAATTAATTATTAAAATAATTTTTAATCAGTTAACATTTGTTTTACTCAAGTCTCAAATCACCACCGAAATCCGACATGATGCACACATAAATTTACCCTCATTTTTTTGTGGCATTTGTTCTTTATAACAGCGAAATGAACTTAAATTACTCTGTCTTTTTTGATCGTTCAAATAAGAGCAATACATCATTCGAATCTGTAAAGGGGCTACTTTTATTCGTACACACTCAAAATAACAACAAAATGCAGTGCGTTAGTTGTAAGTGAAGTAAAGTAAACACACAGGGACGTAAACACACAGGGACATTCTGCCGTTTCTGTCATCTCTCTTCACAGACACATAAACAAAACAACCTGAACCACAGTGAATATTTGCCTCACAGACATAATAAGCTTGAAAAGTCTACTTTTAAATAAACCACTTCATATCGAATACAAATATTCTATAATTATGTAATCCGTATGAACGCTATAAGAGGTAGAGTTTCTCCGGTATCACCTCATTAAGCGTCCGTGTGGAAAAAAAGCAAAGGTTTCGTTTGGTGTCCCGATAATTTCCACAATTTAAAACACCATAATTACTTTAAAACGTTTTTACAATAATATTTTGTCACCATGCTCTATGCTGAGTTTGGTTTCACGAATAATAAACATACATTGCGATTAAATAGCTTAATGATTGACAGCCCTAATATTAATATGACGTCCAGTTACAAGTGTGACACTAAAACAGCTAGTAGTAAAGGCTACTTTTTACTTAAGTACATGTCAAACTTCTTTATTTTAACTTAAGTGAAAAAGTATAGTCAGTACTTCAACTTTTACCCAAGTATTTTAAAACATGATTCTGTACCTGTCTGTTTCTGTATTGCTACTTAAGTTACATAAGGACATGTGTACTTTTGCCACCTCTTGATTACACCGATGTAAATGGTAACCTGCTATTAACAGTTCGTTAAAGCCATGAATGTCTTCAACTGTCTAACATGCAGAATGCAGAATGAGAATAAACATAGCCACAAAATATAAAATGTCTGACATATTCCCCAGTAATTGTATGATCTTGTACTGCTGTGTTAAAATCTCTGCGATTAAATTTTAATAGGAATTAAAATTTTATAGCAATAAAATTAGACTAACTAGGTCATGTTCCTCCAAGACTGTCCCTCTTTCAGCTGGTAAAATCTAGCCTGATTGTGTTTGTTTTCTCTAAAGATAACACATTCAAATAACCTTTTCCTCATAAATGACATTCAAACAGATATTTATTAATGGCTATGAGTCTGTCTAATATCTATTAAAGGTAAATAAAGATGACTGAAAATGTACTTGTACAGTATTTATGACACAGTACTGGATAGTGGAAATGTCTTGTATTACCTCTTTGTGCCTAGTGTGTGGGTTTTAAATGCTATCTAGACTATCACAAGCATGACCAGGATCAAGCAGTTAGGAATGGAAATGAGTGAATTTTAAAAAGATTTATTTAGGTGAGAAAGTGCAAAACTGATTGGTGCACTATGAGAAAATAATTATACAATAATACCTTGTCATTTGCTTGAAACCCTAAAGCATCACCCTGTACTTGTAGGGGTCTACATTTACTATACATTTTATTTTTATTATAACTTTATTTATAAACTATTTCTTTGTGTATATATATATATATATATATATATATATATATATATATATATATATATATATATATATATATATATATATATATTGATGTATGCTTATGAAATATGTCAGCCAATATAAAATCCACTTGGACCTCATGTGTTCTGTCAGTGTGTATATATATATATATATATATATATATATATATATATATATATATATATATATATATATATATATATAGAGAGAGAGAGAGAGAGAGAGAGAGAGAGAGAGAGAGAGAGAGAGAGAGAGAGAGAGAGAGAGAGAGAGAGCATGATGCCCTTCTTTCACAAACTGGGCCGAACAGCAGTTTTCCAACATAATAACGGTCCCAAACACAAACACTGCCTTGCTGAGAAAGCTCAACATGAAGGTGATGGAGTGGCCAAGTATTTCTCCAGACCTGAACCCTATTGAGGGATCCTCAGGAGGAAAGTGGAGGAGCGCAATGTGTCTAACATCCAGCAGCTCCGTGATGTCATTACAGCAGAGTGGAAAAAGATTCCAGCAACAACCTGTGCAACTCTGGTGAATTCCACGTGCAGGAGGATTAAGGCAGTGCTAAATAACAATGGTGCTTCCACAAAATATTCACACTTTGAACACAGTTTTGACATGTTCACTTTGGGCGTTCTCACATTTGTTGCCAGTTATTTTGATAATAATGGCTGTATGTTGAGTTATTTTCAGAGGACAGTAAATCTGTACTGCTATACAAGCTGCACATTGACTACTCTAAAATATATCCATGTTTGATTTCTATAGTATTGTCCCTTGAGAAGATCTACTAAAATTGTATATGTATAAATGTGTGGGTGGGTGGGTGGGTGGGTGTATTCAGAATGTATGAATATAAATATAAGAATAATGTGTCTAATATTTTTTGATAGTTTATATAGCAGTGATAAAAAAAGTGCATCTGTTCTTTTAAGTAAAATGTTCGGTATCTTTTTTTCACCATCACCTGCATGGATGTTACAAATGGCTAACATACACTTACACACCATCATCAGGTCACTTTATTTTGATCTGTAATTGGCTTAACCTCCTTTCAGTCAAATAAATTCTCCTATAGAACAGGGGCAAGCGGGCAGATGGAGCCAATCACTGCTCTCGTACCGGCTCCTACAGCAGATATTTCAAAGTTAAATGAAGCTCAGAAAGTCATTTAGTGAAGTGGAGAGGTGGAGAGCTGTGTGTGCACGGGTGAGCTTTTAAAAACCTTTTCTTATTATTAAAAAATGTCCTACATGTGCTTAAACAACTAACTTGATAAACCAAATCAACTAATAATCTACTTAAGTGCACAACTAATAAGAGGATAGATACAGAGACATAAATAATAAAATAGATCTTCGATTAATACATTTTATTATATTTAAAAATGAATACATTTACTTTACAGTTTCTCAGATTACTCAGATGCTTTGGAACATTTATCAAATCTATACATCAAATATGCAGTCAAATACATCAATCTGTGCAGATTCATATAAAAATTAATATATACCATACAGAAGAAATTCAGCCTCGTGCATTTTCAATCATTGTAATCCAAACCGTAGTTTATATCAGGAAATACTAATACTGTGCTTACTGACAATGTGACTGAACATCTTGTTTGTAAACAATAACAAAAGGACTTCTGATGGCAGTGATTTGTTATTGACACAAATACTTACTTTTGAGGTATGAACTAAGAATTTTGAGATAAGTATAGGCTTTTGCAAGAAATTAAATGTGTTGTGCTGTTTTGAGAATGCAATTACTGGTGTGCAAATGTTGAGGATAATTCGAGAAATGCTCCAAAAAACTGTAAAAACAAGTACACACACTTTGTATCTTTCACCACTTCTGACTGTTACATTTCTTGACTGTAACATTTGCAGGACTGGGAGTTATGTTAGTAAATCTGTGTTTACTAAATTTAATAAACTAAATTTAATAAACACAGATAACATCACTGCAGATTTTTCACTTAAAATCTATATGCTGTAAAACACAAATGGATTTTGCATAGCCAGGAGCGACAACGCCTTTCTCCTAACCTTCTATATTAAGGTGTCTACGTAGCATATAACCTATTTGACTTTGTATTTAACAGTCAAATGTGGCCCAATGCTCTTTATTCTCTGCTCACATTATGTTTTCTGGTTTCTGGACTCTCAAAGGTGCAAGAAGAAGAAAAATACTGTTTACTGGTGGTACAAGGTTACATGCATCATAAGGTTTATATTTAAAGTCCGATAATTATACATAAACATGTACGTAATTGTATGTATGTATAATGTACAAAACAGTTGGTACAAAAACACAGAGTTTAACTATTTGTAAAACCACGATACTCAAATACTTTGTAAAAATAGAATATTATCAGCATTCTCATAATAGTGTATTGTATTTCAATTCCAGGTTTTCTCAGTTGCTTTGGAGAGTTTCTCAGATCAGAAATTAAATTCTCTTAACTACTTGTTTAAACTGCACATCTTAGAGTCACTTGTGCACATCATAAAAGCATTTCTTGTTGCTTTGATCAAATTGTGAATGCTTTAGTACATTAATTGATTGTGTACAACAGTCTGCTGTTTCCAAATTATCAGTTGTTGAGAAGAAAAAAAAAATTGATGTACCAAAGCATTTGCAATTTGTTCAAAGCAATGAGAAACGTGAGGAGGGTGAACAAGTAGTTTCGGGAATTTAATTTCTGATCTGAGAAATATTCCAAAACAGCTATAAACATTAGCAACTAAGAGTTAATAATTAGTGTTTATTACTAATAGAAATATTGTCAAACGTTTGTTGACACCTGGTTATAAGAATGGTATATGCTTTTTGAGCATCGCTTTCCACATTTAGTCCCAATTTGCTCTTGTATGTACCTTCACTGTTCTGGGTAGGTGTTTCACTAGATTTTGGAGTGTGCTTGTGTACATTTGTGCTCATTCGGACACAAGGGTGTTAGTAAATTCAGGTACTGATGTAGGTGAGGTGAGGAGGTCCGGGGTGCAGTGTTTTAATTCATTCCAAAGGTGTTCAATAGGGTTGAGGTCAGAGATTTATAGAAGGAGATCTTTCACTCCAACCCATGCAAAGCATATCTCCATGGAGTTTGCTTTAAGCACAGGGGTATGGTCATGCTGGAACCTGTACAATTGTGTGCCTTCAGCTTTTTGCGATAATAGTTTTGGAAAAAAACACATATGACTGGGAAAGTGTCCCAATAGGTTTGTATTTATTTATCTTTTATTCTTTAAATCTGAATTTTCGATCCGCATCAAAATGCCCAAATTTCACAAGCAACGTAAAGCAGGTGTGTAGTTGTAAAATAATTAAAAAACCTAATCGGAATTACTTATTTATTTAATTAATTATAAGTGTATGAGCGGTATAGTAATGAAAACATTAGTTTGTATTTGTCATTGTGATTTTTGAAATCAGACAGACAGACAGACAGACAGACAGACAGACAGATAGATAGATAGATAGATAGATAGATAGATAGATAGATAGATAGATAGATAGATAGATAGATAGATAAGTAGGCAGGCAGGCATATACAGTAGATAGATTGTTATGAGACTCTTTTGTATATTTATTACATTCAACTGTAACACAAGCGCTGAATTCTTGCTAATAATAATAATCTTATGTTCGTGCTAAAGCCTGTAAATAATGTTAGTTAAAGGGAAATTTCCTCTAAAGCATGACCAACTTTGCCTACATGCCAGTCTAGTAAGCTGTGTGTCCACTGACTCAAGCAGCTTGTTAGCTATAATGCTATTAATGTTCATGTTCATGGCCTGATCCAGCATTGATGAACTCTGTGGGCTGTGATTAGGATGTGATGATAAGATGTGATAGGATGGTGACAGGATGCGTGGCTGTTAGCTGCAACAACCACCGGTTTAGTTGTAATTGCGGGCGAATGAGAGTGCTCCTTATTACCATGAATCAGGAGTCAGTGTTGTTATGGAGGATAACCGTGAGGAGGCGGATGATTGTGAGAGCCGCCTATGGCAGCCAGCGTTCCTTCTCTCGCTTTCGTTCTATGTGATGCTGGACGCGGTTGTGTCCTAAACGCTCCAGCGCTCCCTGCGCAGGCGCCCTACATCACCGTGAAGGGTTCTAGGAAGTGAGTAGTGCTCTCGCCGTTACTGTTTCTGGGGGACGTTTGGGAGGCGGCCATGGCGTGTCACGTTGTCTCAGCTCGGTCCTCGGCTTGTAAATTGTGATCGTTTTTTTTTCAATTTTGGATTTGTTTGATAATAAGCGAAGCCGGTCGGATCGTCAATCTCGGTTTAGACCCGGTTTAGTTCGCCTGCACTTTGACCAGGTTTGTGCGCGTGCACCGGCTCCAGGTGTAAAAAAAAAAAAAAATCCGTCTTTGCTTCAATGTGATCGCTTTGGTATAGAGACTTATAGTCCAGAAAATACTTAGAATTGCACGTATATTTTGAATTTATTCTGTGAGTGTGTGTGTTGTGTGTGTTGTGCCAGCTGGTTTGCTTTAATACCTCGGACAAAAGATCCCGACTGAATGCTGTGACAAGGCGCGCGGCCCTGAAATCATCCAAACCTGGTGATCCATTTTCAGGATCTCCATTAGGATCCTATTTGGATTAGAATAATCAATTTCCTAAAAGAAACCAAGGCTTAAGGGTTTGAAGGGCAACGTGTGAAACGTGTTAAAGGCGTGCGCGCGTGCGCGTGTGCGCGCGTCTTGCCATCGCTTTGCCGCACGCGCTGCCGGACTGATGATGGAGATGCAGTACCATGGAAACAATAGGAAGCACTGCGCTACTAGCGTGCTAATCACCACAATCACGCTGTGGGACACGGATAAACCCGGATTAGATTTAAATACAGGAGTGTGTGATAGGATGTATGGTGTTTTTAAATTTTTTTTTTCTGCATATCATTAGAACCCGATTATAATATTCCCATTTGCTTTATACTGTCTTTTTTTGTCATGTGGTCCAAGAAGTGATGAGTAAGGAAGACAGCAGAACCTGAAGCTCAGCTATCCTGGGCTGATGGTTTCATTCAAAATTGTTCCCATGTCGATTATTATAGCTATAGGGTCTATTTTGTTATGATGCAGATGATTTGGTGATAAAAAAAAATGGCCTGCTGGATGAAGTTCTGGTCTGTGTGTGTGTGTGTGTGTGTGTGTGTGTGTGTGTGTGTGTGTGTGTGTGTGTGTGTGTGTGTGTGAATCAGGAATTAATGAAGCTGTCCCATCTGCGGCTGCAATGCAGAAACAAACACCATGGTTTTGCCCCGTCTACGCGTCACATCACTGCTGATTTCTTCGGGACGTTCCTGCCAGCTTTAGTGCGTAAACATTTCCTTTTTCACCTTTACGTTGTATTTGGATCAGTTGTATTGTAGAAAATGAGGGTCCTGTTTGTGCTGCTGTTCTGCTGTGCTTCACTCTGCTCTCCTGCAGTGTCTAAAGGCCTCTGTTTGTGTTTGGTGCTGCTGTAGAAGGAGAACAATCCACTGCCTTATATCCATCCCACCCATCAGGGTACCACCATGTGCCTTCCTCCATTTCTCATCTACTCGTCTACTTCTTTCTTCCTTTCTGCCCTCTTTCTATCCCTTCTTTCTTTCTTCATTTAATTATTCTATTCTTCCTTCTCTCCTTTTGCATTTCTTTTTTTTTTTTTTTTTGCATTTCTCTCTGCATTTAATTTAATCTTAAGTGGAAAGTCTGAAGTCATTTCTGAATTCGGTGCATTTGAGTGAAGTGGGGAAAATATGGACGCTTTCATGAAAACTATAGTGATCATTCTTTTCCAATGTATTTGATTTCTTGTAACAGTGAACTGCATGGTGAGTGTTATATTATGAGTCGATTAATCTTGAGCTCGGAAATTCAGTTTTCTGAATTCATACTTTCTCCTGCTTTATTTTATTTCTTCCTTTCTTTCTTCCCTTCTTTCTTATTTGCTTTCCTGTTTAACTCATAAAACATGTCTAAACTCATTAGTGTGAAATCTGAACTGTTAATTATATATACACTATATATTGCTCAGCATTTTGGAGAGACAAAATGGGAATAAATTAATGCTGTCATGAAAGCTGAATCTTTCTTTCTTTCTTTCTTTCTTTCTTTCTTTCTTTCTTTCTTTCTTTCTTTCTTTCTTTCTTTCTTTCTTTCTTCCTTCCTTCCTTAATTCCTTAATTCCTTTCTGAATTCCTTCCCTTCCCTCCCTCCCTCCCTCCCTCCCTCCTTCCTTCCTTCCCTCCTTAATTCATTCCTTTCTATCCTATCCTTCCTTCCGTCATTCCTTCCTTCTTTCCTTCCTTCCTTAATTTCTTCTCTTCTTTCCTTCCCATCTTTCCTTTCTTCCTTCCTTCCTTCATTCCTTCCTTCTTTCCTTCCTTAATTTCTTCTCTTCTTTCCTTCCCATCTTTCCTTCCTTCCTTAATTTCTTCTCTTCTTTCCTTCCTTTCTTCCTTCCTTCCTTCATTCCTTCCTTCTTTCCTTCCTTAATTTCTTCTCTTCTTTCCTTCCCATCTTTCCTTCCTTCCTTCCTTCTTTCCTCAATTCCTTCCTTCCTTTTTTCCTTCCTTCCTTAATTCCTTCCTTCCTTCCTTTCTTCCTTAATTCCTTCCTTCCTATCCTTCCTTCCTTCCTTCCTTCCTTCCTTTCTTCCTCCCTTCCTTCCTTTCTTTAATTCCTTCCTTCCTTCCTTAATTCCTTCCTTCCTATCCTTCCTTCCTTTCTTCCGTCCCTAATTCCTTCCTTCCTTCCTTCCTTTCTTCCTTCCTTCCTTCCTATCCATCCTTCCTTCCTTCCTTCCTTTCTTCCTTCCTTCCTTCCTTAATTCCTTCCTTCCTTCCTTCCTATCCTTCCTTCCTTTCTTCCTTCCTTCCTTTCTTCCTTCCTTCCTTCCTTAATTCCTTCCATCCTTCCTTCCTATCCTTCTTCCTTTCTAACTTCTAACTATAATTAAACCACTAAGTTCAGAAAGGGTAAACCTGAGCTCTTGTTTTATCATTTTTGGGTTGCAAGCTTCCTTACTTCCTTACCATTTTATTTCCTTACTTAATTTCTTGTATTATTTGTCTTAACTCAGACTTACATATTTTTTTAAACACTTTCATGAAAGCTTTTAATGATCTTTCAAATTTCAAGAATAATATGTTATGGTGTATTTATTTGAAGTAGCAAGCTGTATGATTGGTGCTGATTTAAACTCACTGATTGGAAATTTAAAATGCTTTCTTTCCATCTCTATCTTTCTCTCTCTTCCACCATGCATCTGACACCCCCCTCCCTAAATCCATGCGGTAATCTTACAAAATCTCCAGCAGTCTAATCCTTTCCGAGTCTATTTCGGTAACCCCCCCCCCCCCCCCCCCCCCCCCCTACCGAACGAGGATTAAACCAGGATTTCCCAACATAGGCTGTCCATATTCAGAGGCCGCTGTAGATTTCTGTTTTTACAAAAACCTTCTCATTGACTGGTGGGCGCTCCTGGTGTGCTGGACTCTAAACATGCATGACATTACATGCCTGAGCTACAAAAAAAAAAAAAGAACTTAAAGCACTTTATTTTGCCAATACTTTAACACAAAGATGGTTTTAATATTTGTATAATAATTTTTCCTTATTTAATTATATTGCCTCATGCAATTGATTGTCATCTCTCTGGAAAAAAAAATTGTTGAGTTGTACATCGTTTCTTTTGCAGTTTACAAAATATAATTAAAATGTTTCAGGGAGGTGGAGGTTTTGTAAACCATGTAACGGGACTTGTGACCTGGTAACTACATAAAAAATTGGAGGAAGAAATGTCTAAATATTCTTCACACACATTGTTTACAACCACATTATTTGAATGTCATTGCGTTAAGTGATCTCCATTTCTTTTCACGGTATAACATTTATTTCCATATACAAAAAGACTTGAATGTAAATCAGCTCTGGTTGTCACTTTTGTGTTTTCTAGGGTCTAGTTTCTTAAAGTCTGTCATTCCGCTTCTTAGAGATAGAAAGAGAAGCAGAGAAGTATTGCAAGGACCATGCTCAGCATCCTAGCCGCCGGCTCCATATTCTTCCCAGGCCTCTTCCTGCTGTCTAAGCGATGTCTGAAACAAGTGCCGGGGCTGAAGTGGAGCGAGGCCGATGCCGTCATCGTCTCTGCAAGGTACTTTTTGAATATAACCTTACATGCATGATGCAGACGGTGATTATAAGCTAGTATTTGTTGTGATGGTGTTGTGTGTAGTCTATGTCAATCTCGAGAAGGTGGATATGTTCATTAAAGATGCTGTATAACATAAAAAAAAGTTTGCATAGTGGTATTTTATCGAAGGCATCTGAAATCGAACCCAGACGTTTTAACTGCAGTTCCTGCTGATGTTGTACACAATTTGAATGTAATTCTTTTTTTGTTCATCTTCCATTAAAACTCTTTCCATTTTTGTTCTGTCATTATGCACAATACATAATTACATAAATAATTTACCTTGTACCTCGTGCCATTTTTTTTTTTATTGTTTGTTGGAAAGAGGGGCATTTAATAGTCAACATTAACAGATCACACTGTCACGTATTTTGTAATAGGAAAGCCCAACATGTCGTGTTCCATACGTCATCATTTCTCTCGGCAAAAAAGTTTGGAAATTTTTGATTGTCTTCCTGCATTTTTACAGGCTGGTGTCCTCCATTCAAGCCGTCCTGGCTTCCTTGGCTGGGTTCATCATTGCATCATCTTGTGAAGACATCATTGAGGACCAGTAGGTGTTTAATTAAATGTTATGTTTTGTGTGGTGTTTTGAGTTTTATTCAGAATTTCTGCACAGGTATTTTGTATTAATTGTATTACCAGTATAACACTGCAGTGCAATGTGTTTATGGAATCAGTGAAGGCTGTTGTATGTCATTTTTGGTTGTCAATTGTTTGTTTGTTGTTTTATTGCCCTCCTGAGTGGATTTCTTTTTTCAATACAGAGACCTACAGAGACCTACAGAGCACAGAGCAATTATATGCATCTAAATGTAAAAGTTGTGCAAAATGAGCTTTTCTAAGAATGTGCCTTCAGCTCACCTTGTGTCTCTCTAATCAAAATAGGCTCTCAACCTAATTAGTTTTCCTCTGTAAATCCACTGTGGCATTCTAATGGCCACGGCGATCTGATGAAGCAGATCTGTCTGAGACTTTGATGCTGCAGTGCATTTCACTTTGTGGACCTCGATTTATTTCTCAGCTGCAAGACGTACTCGTGCGTAGGTGGGTTAGGAAGATCGGACTCGAAAGGCAAAGTGGACAAGAGAAAGAGGATAGGAACGCAGAACATTCTGGATGTGCATTTTGATAGTCAAATTAGAGGAAAAGTGGGAGCAGTGGGTAGTTTGAATAGCGCCATGGCCCCTCCTTTCATGCACTGCATTATGCAGGTCATGTTTGGACAGGTGTGCAGTCCTAAAGTAGAATCCACACTGCAGCTCTTAGTGGCATTTAATGTCAAGCATTGGAATAATAGCCTTTTGCAGCGGTTATTCAAGCCCCAACAATGCATTGAACTGCGTGCCTTGGCTATTTATCGCCTTTACACACACACCACACAAACACACACACACTCCTTCTTTATTTCTTGTTTGTATTCTTTGTCTGCAGGCACTGGCTCACAAGCACCTACATCCTGTTTGCGGTCCCTTATTTTATCTATGACATCTATGCCATGTTCCTGTGCTACTGGTACAAGATTCAAGTCAAAGGTCACGAGGAGGATGCACCAAAAAAGAGCGCGGCCATTCCGAGTTACCTGTGGCGAGAGTTCCTGATGGTGCTTCATCATGTTGTCATGGTTACTGTCTGCTTTCCTGTGTCTGTGGTGAGTCGGAAAGAGGATCGCTCATATCCGAGCGTGGTATAGGTTGATGGAAGAGTGTTAACATGGAGGATTTTCCGCATGTTGACCTAAAAATAGATGTTTTATGGTGGTCAGTTTACACATGATGTGCACAGAACATACAAAATAACAAAAAATATGTCAATAATTGCGAGAGTAATAATAATAAGCAAATAAATCAGTCAATCCAGTGCTCTTTTCCCGTTGAGTTATTTCTATTCGAAAGCAAATAGTGAGAGACCCCGTTTAGCACGAGCCATTCAACACTTCATGTCCGTGATGAAGTGGTTGTCTAAATTTAGCCTCCATAAACATTTTTACTGCAGCTTTCATATTGAGTTTGCAGACATGCCTGTTTTCCAGGCCATGTATGCCTACTCCTAAAATCCTGCTTTCAAAAGTTGTGCTCCTGATTCAAATACGATTAGCTGATCGTCCAATGAAGACCCTAGGGAAAAGCGAGAGGCGTTTAGTATAAGGCAGTTCGGTTCCATTCTTTTTGCGTCCAGCTGTTCGCTAAGATTGATTGAGGTGGATAAAAATGTGGTGTATAAGAATAATATCAGGATAAGCACCAGAAGCAGTATTGAACCTAATACATGGATATTTCCTGGGTTTTTTTTTTTTTTTTGGTCATGGTTAAAATCATCACTCTACACCAGATTCAATAGCTGTTTAAGCATTAAAATGAAACGTCAGATGTTACCCTTTTAATGAAGTATGCACATTGTTTGTGGTGTTGTGATCAGCAAAGTTCTGACCTCCAAACCCCCAGCACAGATTTTTATGAGGTATATCTTACACAATTACTATTACACTTAAGTGTCATTAGTTAATAAAATAATTGCGGCAGAGATCAAGAAAATCAACCCTAATGAGTTAAACTCTACAAAGAGCACCTAAAATGCATTTATGACAAAGGACACATTAGAGATGCCATTTTCTGAAGGAACAACCCGTTGACAATTGTGTTGTTTTCATGCTGAATAAGAAAATGGTTGCAGAAGCATATGGCCATGTCCTCTAAATGTAGGTCAAGCTCAAGTAAGAACTACTTAAATACTGTAGGTCTATGATGCAGATTAGTACTTTTATCACTACCTCAGGAAACAGCTCATATCATATCAACGTTCGCAATCTCTGAAATGAAGCTCCCCAATAGAATAGACAACAGTGTCAGAATGTTTTCGTTCCCCAGATCATGTGTTTATTATTAAACTGTAGTACTTGTTTCTGTGTACATCAGTGATTGTGTGGCTTGAAAACACCAGCTTTTGTTTTAATAGATCAAACTAGATGATAAGTGCATTTCAAAAGACTGCTGATTTCGTCCTGTGGACTGAAACTGAGAGTTTGTAATTTGGAGGGATGGAGCCATTGGAGGAAACAAGGCATGGTCATGATCACTCTGAATTTCCTGCTGTTCTTGTATTTAAACATTATCAAATCACAAAAAAAAATTATATTTATAAAAAATATATCTTCGGTACATGTGCCTAATAGTATGTATTAATTAAATGCACACTATTCTTACAAATAGGTTTTTAAATTGGGTAGTGGAGAAGCGAATGAATAATATGGTGAACATGTTTTTGTTCTTTCAGTTCTGGCGGCAAGGAAAGGGGGATTATTTCCAAGGTGTCATGTTCTTAGCTGAACTCAGCACACCATCTGTTTGTCTGGGGAAAATACTCATTCAGGTACTTTCTCAATCTACATTTTCGAACACTATTCTATCCAGTATTCATATAAATGTCTGGTTTATCCATTACCCGCTCATCAACCCATCCCCATTTTCCCCATCAACTCATCTACTCCGTATTACTTTATCTATGAACCCATCTACCCAATAATATTTTTTTCCATCCCACCTTCATCTGCCTTGCACTATTTTTCCATTCTACTATTTCTCTAACCAACACCTCTTTATTCTTCTACCTCAACGTATTTTCTCCATTACACACAAACTTGTGTAACAAATTGTCCATTACCTATTTTTCTACCTATTTATTTACCCAATAAACATTCATCAAACGCTAATTTATTTCAGCTCATGTATCTGCATCACACATCCATTTAACCAATAACTTGTACAGGATCTAATCATATACCCAACACCTCTTTCTTTACAGTATATTATACATTTACCCAGTATTACTTTATCCGCCACTTCTTTACCAAAAATTACCACTTTGCCCAATAACTATTCATCTACCAAAGACCAATCTTTCCATCACACAATCATCTACCTAACACTAATTTATTCACCACACAGTCATTTACCCCACACCACTTTATTCACACACAGTCATTTACTTCACACCACTTTAGCCATCACACATTTATTTCTCCAACACTACTTTATTCATCCAATGCCAATTTCTCCCTCACACATTCATCTACCCAAAATCATTTTCTCCATCTGCCATTCTTCTATGCTTGTCTTACTTATTCATAAAATGACTTCCATAAACAATCCATAAACCAATTCATTCAAATGCATGTGTGCATATAATCTTTATTTTTCTTTGTGAGCACCCATATGAGCATTGCCATTGCCCTCACTCTCAGGAAAACACAGTAATTTATTTCATACTGTTGGGATATTCTTCTTTCAAACACTTGGTACTCACTCCTGTCTCTTCCTTCCTCCTGCCTTCTCTGTCTTCCTTCTCATGCTTCAGTACAAGCAGCAGCACACGCTTCTTCATAAAGTTAATGGAACACTCATGCTGATCACTTTCTTCATCTGTCGAGTTCTTCTCTTCCCCTACCTCTACTACGCCTATGGCAGGTATGTTCTCTCTCATACACGTCTTTTTAGCATGAAACAGTTTTTTGGGTCTTGATGCTTCGGTTCAGGTGTAAAAAACAAACGTACGTGTCGCAGATCGTCATAAGGAGCTTTTCTTTAGTGTTCTGCTATCGTTGTTTGGTGTTTGGTCTTATGTTTTTACAATGACCCAGTACACTCATGCAAATTTGTGTCTGTGTGTCTGTGTGTCTGTGTGTGTCTGTGTGTCTGTGTGTGTGTGTGTGTGTGTGTGTGTGTGTGTGTGTGTGTGTGGTAGGTACGCCGATATCCCCCTGTACAAGGTGCCGCTGTCTATTCCGTGGCAGTATAACATGGGTGCAGCTCTGCTCATGGCACCACAGGTGTACTGGTTCTGTCTGATCTGCAGGGGAGCCTTTCGCCTCTTCACCCGGGCTTCTCGTCATCATCGTCCCCCAGTCAGTAGGGTCTCTGAGCCAAAAAACCCCAACATGCAGCCTGCCAACGGCTACAGCCCCCGTGACATGGAACGAAAGCCGAACATGCACTGAGAGACACAGAGGGGCTGAATGGTGCAAAGGCTGTTTTTAGGCCTCAGATATAACGTGAAAACCTGAGGTTAAATTCTAATATATTACAAATAGTAAATGTCCTACTGCTCTATTAGGTGGGGAGGATAGAAGCCAAGGGCAGAGGAATCAGAGGGAGAAGAAGACACAGGGTCTAAAGACGATCATCTCCATTCTCCCTTTGAGGAATTGCAAAAGCATGCTAATAAAGCCTGTTTCCTACTCTTGATGTAAAACCTCCTGATGCGGACAGATGCTCGGATTGTATTCTTCATCCCAGTTATACTCTTTGACTGAATTTCAAACCGTTGGGGGGTGGGGGTGGGAAGGGGTATGTTATATAATGTACACAAGCACTTATCATTTGTACATGACCATTATCATACTAGTTGCAGAAACTACAGATGGAAAGCTGTGGGCATGTTTGTATTCCAATCTGCTGAAGCGCCATTAACAGAAAGCGTGATCGATGCAGAGAGGATTCCGGTCTCTTTCGTTTCTCCTTCCTATCCAACTCTCTCTGTCAGTTCAGTTTAATATTTCATAGAAGGAAAAGGGAACAGCTTTTCTGTCAGGGTGTACATAGCAAAGGTCTAGCGCCAGTTAGTTTAGTTTTTATTATTTATAATTAATGAATTTTTATTTATGATGAATGTTTTCATTTGAACAATTATTCCTCACAATATATTTATTTTTATTATTTATTTTACAGCTGTCTTTAAGGTGACTTAGAAGTTAAAAGAAAAAGGAAGAAAAAAAGAAAAAAAGGCATTTCTGTAGTTTCTCCACAGATTTTACACCCCGAGCCTTTCCTCTAAATCACCCTGGGGAACTATAGGGGTTTTCTGAAATGTCTGCTCCATTGCACCTGTTCTTTTATGAAGCCCCTGTTACTTTTTTTAGTAATCACAACCTACATATTGAGCTTAAAATAACTCAGCAGGGCTTTGGTGTTGAACTGTGGAGGACTGTTGACACACTGCCCTTAAACTTCTGCTTGGGTCTGGGCTTTGCTTTTCTCACCATAATATTGATTATGACCAAAAGAGTAAATTATGGGAGACATGCAGCATGTACCGTTACATTATTTGGGTGCTTCAGGAAAAGAAATGAACTTGTGATGGGTGCTGGGCAGGTCTCTGCATCACTGAGCTGCTAGCAGGAAAAACACTGCGTTGCAAAGAAGGAGACGACTTTGCACGTTTACTGGATCAAAGGTTGTTAAAGGAATACTTCTGCATTTTTAAACCAAATCAATGTTCATAGTATCTGTAGCGTAGGTTTTCTGGTGATTAAATGTTTCTCTGTAGTACTAAGAAAAGAATGGACAAAAGCGTATCTATTTGAATAATTCAGCGACTAAAGAAACGAATGTGGTATGCAGATATGCTACAGATGCAATGGATAGAGATTAGCTTGAAAAACCACAGGAGTATTACTTTGTATCTGAACTACTGTTATGTTGTTTTTTTTTCTTTTATTATATCATTTTACTTATTTATTCCCAGTTCTGAATTATATCTATGTAGCTAAAATGCATTTGTTTAGTGGACTGCATATACAGGTGATAAATTAAAGTAAAAAGCTATAGTTTCAGTAGGATATTGATTCTTGATTGCTTGATATTGATTCGAGTCTCTGCAACTCTAAATTGTATAATATTTACAGTAGGTGTGCAGTTGGCTTAAGACCAGTCAGAACAGGTTTGCGTTGATTTGCAAAAAAGCGTCCTTCTAAAGCAGAGGTGCCCAAACTTTTTCCAATGAAGAGCCAAAAATTGAGGGCTGTGGGCTAAAAATAAATGTTGAATTATACACCATATATTACATTAAAATGAAAGTTGCCATGGTTCCTTTCATTGTAATGTATTAATGTATATTAACTAATCAGTTATATGTCCAAAGTTCAAGTTCACAAAAACTTTTAGTACCATGAGAAACAAGCCGATTTATAGAACAAGAGAGACAAAAAAAACCTGGCCCTTACATTTTAAAGCTTTTTCCAAATGTTTTTTTCCTCTATCTTTTTCTCATATATGGCATGGTGGGCCAATCATAGGTCACCAAAGTTGGTTTGTGGGCTCTAGTTTGGGCATCGCTGCTAAAGAGGACAATGCATAATCGAGTAATTGACTTTTCCTTCAATTTGTGACCTGTATGCACATGACCAGCATTGCTATATTAGAAAGGGTTTAAAAAAACCCTGTGTAGATCTCTCTAATAGAACAGGTTTTCCACTGTAGAGCTAGAACTTCCAGGCTAAACTCTGTTATGTTGAATACTGTCTGATGGCAAAATGACAAGGGACCCGCTGTAGGGAAAAAAAGAAAGAGTGTCAAGCAGACTGGGGATGGTCATGTTTAAATAAGTTGCATTTATTTTATTTATGATTTATTTATTTTAGAAATGTGTTATTTATTTGGAGAAGACTGAATGTACATATGAATACATCTAAATGTTCTGTTGAGTGGACATCTGTGGCTTCCTGGCTGAAGGCTCTCCTGTACTTGTCCTCTCGGCTACAATATACTCTACTGTCTTCTGCTGTACTCTAGCACCATGTGTGAGACCTCTTTTTATTGGCGCTATTTATGTGTCTGTTATACAGTATGCACTGAAATTAAAAACAGCATGGCAATCTTGATGTACACAACAGCATTATTAGAGCATACAGTTAGTACTTGGTAACACAAGAAAATTAGTTTTCTTATGGAAAATCTGCAAATGGTGACGCATATGGGCTAGTTTTCAGGGCAATTACCCTATAAATGTATGAAAGGAAATGGAAAATTATGCTAATTGCACTGACATGAGATTAAATTAAGACATGCCATGCCTCAATTTAATCTCATTAGGGCTTTCAATGATGAGTTTTATGTTTAAGGCTTTACACCTTCTTCTGCTCTGGTGAACTAAACTCACTGTTTAAATTTCTCTGTAGGCCAGAACTTAAGGCCTCAGTGTGAATAGATACTTCTGAGTAATAGTTTCCTAATGAGATAAATCTTAGAAATGAATCAACTCTGGTGCACCTAAATCGGTATTATAGGAATGCCCACCTGTCTGCAATGAAATCTGTGAAATACTGCCTCCTGGTGGTTAAGGCTCATATAGCCTGCCTACCTGAACTCACTAATAGTGTGGAGTTTCAATCAGTTGTCACAAACTTGAAGGAGCTGATGTTAAATGATTAAATTTATGTGTATAGCAAATAGATTAGAAAAACAATAAATAATACACTATACAAGTGTTTTTTTTTTGTTTTGTTTTTTAGGAAAAACCTACATGTGTAACCAGCAATGCAGTACGACAGCAGCACAATGTATAAACTCATGTAGATAAAGGTCAAGAGCTTCAGTTAATGTTCATATCAAACAGACTGGGGTGATTTTGGCATGGCTGCTGGTGCCAGACAGACTGGCTCAAATTGAAGGTGATGTTGGATGAAAGCATTAACTGTAACTCGACCTTTTTCTGCAGTTTTATTAATTTCACTGCTGCCTCATGATTGGCTAATGAGCAGAGATGGTATTGTAATGCAATTGTCTAATTTATGCAGAGGATGTACATTCTTCTTTACACATTTTATAGCTCTAATATTTTCATTATAATAATGGAAATTAAACTAAACAACTATATATATATATATAATTAAATAGTATATATTATAATTAAGAATACCTGTAAATAATAATACTAATTATATAATTTAATTTAATACAATTTAAAACTTATTAATAAAAAAGAAGGGCATAAATGAAGCAAGATGAAAAAAATAAATATCAACCAATCAGGTGTGTGAGCAGATTAAATTTTTGGTGTGTGACGTGATTTGGTGTTTAACCTGATATTTTGTAATGTTAATATTATTCTAAATAATCAACCAGTTAAAAGTTCTTTAAACCTTAAACTAAAGTATCCAAAACGAGAGACTTTGCTCAAATAATAGCTCAATGTATTAAATATTAATGTATACAAATTACATTTTCATTAAGTACTTAAAACACCATTTTTTGTATAAAAATCACATTGTGTGTTTTTTATACTGTGCTACTTCCTCAGCGTGGCTTTAGATTGATCATTTGCTGTTAAAATAACCTCCACTCTTCTGGGAAGATGATCCACTAAGTTTTGGAGTGTGCTTGTGGGGATTTGTGTTCTTTTATCCACAGTAGTGTAAGTAAAGTCAGGTACTGATGTAGGAGAGTTAAAGAGGCCTTGGGTGCAGCCAGGATTCCAATTCATCCCAAAGGTGTTCAGTAGGTTTGAGTTCAGAGCTTTATAGCAGGCCACTCAAGATCTTTCACTCCAAACCATATTTTCATGGAGCTTGCTTTGTGTACAGGGGCATTATCATGCTGGAACAGGTTTGGGTCTCGTAGTTGAATTGAAAGGAAAACATAATGCAGCCATATTCATTGCCCCCCTGTTTGTGCCCCAACTTTGTGGTAACAGTTTGGAGAAGAACCACAGATGGTTGGAAAAGTCAGTGCGCAAATACATTTGTCTATATAGTGTATAAACTTTCTTTCAGCTTCTCCCATTAGGGGTCGCCACAGCGGATCCTCCGCACGTTTGATTTGGCACGTTTTTACGCTGGATGCCCTTCCTAACGCAACCCTCCCTATTTATCCGGGCTTGGGACCGGCACTGAAAGTGGCTGGGGTTGGTTCCCTGACCGGGGAGCGTTCAGGGCGCCGCATCCTAACCACTAGACCACCAGGGATTGTCTATATAGTGTATAAAAGCCTAAAATTGAGAATAGGGTAAATATTTAGTTTTTGGGTTCCAGGTTAAAGATATTTATTCAACAGTGATAAATAAATCATCCAGGCATACCTGCTTCCTCATTATCCAAATATGAAAACTATAGTGAATTACACAAAAATTCAAGAATGATGGATCTGTGATCTGTGATCTTGCTGATACGTATTAATTTATTTAAAATGAAATAAAGAAGCTAAAAGCAAATCTTTTTTGGTTTAAATCTATACCAAATTAACACCCAATCAGCTGCTTGTTGCTAGGCAGATTATATTTGTGACGAGTAGATTTGTGACGTAGTTTGATATTCAACTCGGTGTTTTGAAATGTCTGTTTGTTTGAAGCATAAAGAAGCTACAGGGCATTGCATGAACACAAAATTGTTTTCTATTAGATTATGCAATTTGCAAGTGGTGATATTTAAGTGGTGATATACAAGCTGTCTATTCGAGCTCTCGGGCTGAATTCAGCACTGCGTGGCAACCCGAGTCAAATAACGGGTGGTGAGAATAAAGTGCACCGTTATGGTATGTATAGGGGTATATATATGCGGGTAAATATATGTATGCATATATATATATATATATATATATATATATATATATATATATATATATTAGGGTTTATTTTGGATGCAATTATATGCATAACTCAAGGTGGTTTATTAAAAAAATTAATATTTTAAATATTATGGATATAAAATATCTCAAAAAAGGCCGAACTGGTTTGTGTTTGGGAAAAGAGAATGAGATTATATTTGATGCAGATGTGCCAGGTGTTGTCACTACTGCAGGTATGTGCATGGTTGCAGTAAATCTGAGGACAAGTTCAGAATTGTGCTGTGGTGTTTAGGAGGATAGGAGGCGTGTGAAACGTGTGTTTGGTGTGTTTTGGTCCAAAGGGAGGGGTTGGAGGCTCACGGCTCGAAGCGTTAAGGCTCCATCGGATGGAAGCGGCTTGCGTGCACACCGCGATGGCTATGGGTCTAACGTCGAAAAAAGCGTCGAACAGAAACGTGGCGGTGGAGCGCAAGAACCTCATCACTGTCTGCAGGTAAGGGTTCGGGTTTTTGTGGTGGTTTTTCAAGCTAACATCCATGTTCGGCTCCGTGTCCTCCGCGTCCCTCTGCATCTCCATCTTCATGAGGAGCCTAAGGGGCAGTGCTGCATGAATAAGCGATTTGACTGACCGTCATTTGTGCGGCATCTGTAGCCTGCGTTATGGACACACCTGCGCTTCATAGATGTAATATGTGACTGTGTATTTATTTATTATGGCTCAGGGGTTAAAAAAGGCTATATGGTACAATAAAGCCCATTCTCTGTGGGACTCCTGAGCTTGGAGGTTGATGGAAATCATTAAAGGAAGTGAACGCTCAAGAAATCTTGCTTAAAATGCAAATCAGTGCATACCATATGAGTACCATAAAGCATTCACCTTCAGCTGATCTTCTGTGCATCCATCATCGTCATCGTCATCATCCTCTTACATCACATCTTTAGAAGGACCTCATGTGAGCCTGCATGATCATTACCTCATCTAACATATACTTATGACACCACACTGCATTCATTGGTCCAACCATTAACCATAAATCTGTCTGTGTGTCTGTTTGTGTTTATTTCGATGGAGATGGAGGACTGTCTCTAAGTTCACTCTGTAATTACGTGGTTAAGATTAAGCTGACGGCATACCAAAACACGAATCATGAAGCCTTTTTTGTTATAGCAATGATTTCCATGTGGCAGAAATGATGTGTGACTGTAAAGGAAGTACTGAAGTACACAGACCACCAGCCTGCCACAAAAATGTACAATAGTGTGGGACAGTCATGTGCCACCAGAAGCCACCGTTCATCCATCTTCAGTATCTCCTCGTCCTGGTCTATGGTTTCGATAGCTCTAGGCCTTATCCCTGGACCCTATTCATTCATTCATTAATTTATTCACTCATTCATTCATTCATTCATTCATGCATTCACCCACTCATTCACTCTCCTGGATGTATTCTAATGATACATATTCTCTGCAACTCTGACTGGGACTGAAACACTAAACCTGAGAACAGGACTTTCTAAAGGGTTGACTTTCTGAGGGGGAAAAAAAATAGATTTAATGATACTGATCCTATCATGGATAAATATTTTCAGATGGTCACATGGACCTACATCTTAATCTAACAATCCTAGCTAATTATATTGATGAACAAAAATATGGGCATACTAGTAGGTTTTGACATTCTTGTAATTGTAAAACTAAGCACTGAAAATAAGATGATATGAAATCAAGACTTGTATTCTGAAATTCTGCTTCTGTCTAACTGAGAAAGCCAATGCAATTTTTGAGCTGTGACTAGCTGGTGTTTTAATGGTAAACAGGACATGCAGACCTTTTCAATGTATGTATTTATGTGTATTTATATATCTTGACATTTTTAAACTGGAATAAATGTTTATCTTTTATTGATGCAGCCATTTGATGTTACAAAACCAGATTAGATTTGGGACGGTCTTCCACCCACAAATTTCACCAAATTGTTAAAAAGGCACCATTTGAAAGTCTATGTGCTTTCAATTTTCATGTCACCATGTTCAGTACATTCAGGGCGGTTGGGTTTCCCTCCAAGTTTACTAGTTGTGCCTTATAGTATATTTTTATATATTAAGTGACATTTTTTTGGTCTTTTTTTTTCAGTTTTAAGGAAGAATGTGGCTATATCGTGGATATTTTCGATGCTGATCATTTAAAATATCAACATGTTAGTTTTCTTGAAGATCCAGCTGATCATGGAAGAATCTGAACATGACACACCCAAGCAGCTCAAAACTTCTAATAAGCTCTTGTGACAACTGCTCTGTTATTTGCCTTTGTCTTGTGTCATTTATTCTGCTGCTAAATGTGAAATACAATGAAGAAAAAAATTTGGTCCCAATGTAAAATTATAATAGTTAATTTAAAAAAACATTCCTGGTGGCATTTGAACTCAGAAAGCAGAAAGGAATTATTTTCTGCGACTAAACATAACCCTGAATAAAAAATCATTAGTAATTAAAAAATATTTGAATGATATCCATGTACCAAACATTGTAATATACTACAATTAATATAGCAGTGGTTAGGCATTTGATGTATGATTATCTGGAATGTTTTGGTAGTGGAAATGTGATCTAATGGAGAATGGGATAAACTTCTAGCAAACCCAGTTTATCATCAGTTTAGCTGATGTTGAGTTGTTATAGGTTATGTTATAGTTATGTTATAGGTTTGTCTTTTTGTCCTCGTTCCCACTCTGTCTATTGATACCAAGTGCAAGCATGCTGAATATATATGCAAGGTATATTCCCCAAAGGATCATGTTTAGTTATATAGAAACTGTGCATAATAAGGACAAGAACAATGAAAGTGCAGTTACTGGAGTAATCAAAGACCTATAGGTGATCCTGTTTGGTTCAAGCTTTAAAAAAGTGAAACATGTTTACCTCCTTCAAAATGTGTCATTCCTTAACAAATTGCCTTCGTCCAACTTATATTACAACAAAAAAAGGGCCCTTTTAAATAAATAAAAAAAAAGTTGAATAGTTGTAGCTTTAAATTCAGTACATTCTGATCAAGACTTCATTTATAATAAAGTTTGAAAATACCTACATAGTGTAGTTAAGTTGTGGATGAATCATCTGGGGTTCATATTTATATGCAGTAGAATTAAATGTTTGCCTGCGGGACCACAAACTTGGTGATAACTGACAAATTATTTGAATAGGTAAAGGTTTTGGCATTTTGCTTGGATATTTCTGGAAAGGGGACCCTTCTGAGCTTTACAGGGTCCACTAAGATAAAAAAAAAAACCAAAGAAGTGTACTAGCTGAAGGTTAGAGCATTTTTGCTTATAGTGTGTTAGTCAGTGCTAACAAAGACTCTATAGGTGGAGCTGTACATGAGGACAACTTGAAATGCATAGTGCAAGGAGGTCCACATTTCCAAACATGTCCCTGCACAGCATATTTTTCTGTCCTATATAATATTATTTTAATTTAATAATCCTTTAAGTTTGTTCAGTGTGATCAGGGGGTGATGAATATTTCTTAGACACCCTAAGTCAGGTTTCAAACCTCTACAGCCTCTGAATTAACACTTATAGGACTCAGGGTCTAATGGTCAAACAGTCTCATTGACCATATGCTAGCTTATTGATATGAAGCCATTAGTCGGTGCACCTAGGCTCTTTCTAATTATCTAAACACACACCATGCTGTCATGGTATATAAAGGAGTAGATATTTTAGGTTGCTTTGGTGCTGTTAAAAGCATTAACGTTACTTAATATAGCCAGATAAGCGTTCTTTGGTACTCTGTGTATTTCAGGTATAGTATAGTTGTTTCCCAAATTTGAAAAAAGTTTAGAAAAAAAAGACAGGCAAATGTCAGCAACTGTTTAATAAACAAACATTACAGTCAGAACCTTCCTTTTCAGGTATCTATTGAACACTGGTTAGACAGATAACATGCTAACACAGCAAGAGAGAGAGAGAGAGAGAGAGGAGAGAGAGAGAGAGAGAGAGGGAGAGAGAGAGAGAGAGAGAGAGAGAGAGGGAGAGAGAGAGAGAGAGAGAGAGAGAGAGAGAGAGAGAGAGAAAGGGGGCTGGGGGTGGTCTTCAATAATGGAATTTCAGAAAACACAAAGACAGTTTTCATCGACAAAGACAGTGGTCATTTTTCCTCCAGAACCCTCACTCGACCACATGAAGAGCAATATCATTTCAGACATTAAAGACAAGCTACACAAGACAAGGACTTGAATAGAATTATAAAAAAAAAAAAAAAAAAAGGTTAAACCCTGAAATTGAGTTAATAGTTGATAGAATAGACATTGCAACAGTAAATGACTATTACATTTTAGGGTAGCTATATAAATTAGTTTCTAAGGACTTAAAATGTGATATATCTAAAACCTACTGTGTTTCTCTGTCTGGATTTCAGCTTGGTTGTCCATGTCCCTTAATTCTAGGGTGCTGTGTTCTGAATTGAAATGCCTATTCATTTGTATTGATCAAAAGGTTGCTCATTTTGGGGAGGTTCCTCTGATATCAGAAATCAGCAGTGGATTAATGCCTCAAAAGTCGATTTTATTGTCCTCTAGGGGGCAGCATGATGCTGCTATCTACAGAACCAACTAGTTACAATCCTGCACTACTTGTCTTCCACAATTTTTATGCTTTCCCTGTTCACCCATGTTAACGTAAAGCTCTTTTTTAGCTGACTAGCTGAATCAGATGTATTGGGATCAGGGAAAACTCAAAAATGTGAAAGACATGGAGTTTTCCAAAGACCACGATTGCGAGGCTGTGTTTTATAGGATGGCAACTTTAGAATAGTCCAATCATTTTGTATCTGGGACAAGTTTCTTAGCACCACTATCTGAACAGGCTTGACTACACATGACAGCCCATTTGACTTTAAAAACACAGCTGGTTTTACAGTAAGACTCAGCTTGTTCTAACCCAACCTGTTTCATATGTGGTGGATCAGCATTAATGTCTAAAGCATTAGTTATGATGTAGTTTTTTTACCTTTTCACCTTTCACACATTTCACAGACACAATCCACACTACACACAGTTTTACATAGTAACACAGTTCACAATTACCTTTTTTTTTCCAAATAAAACAAGTATTTTTAGGGTATTTCATCTGTATCTGTGCTTTACAGCACATTCTACAGAGGTGCATACGTCTGGTACGGACATTAAGAAACTGCTAACTGGGATCAGTTTTTGGCTTTCATTTCCCAAAGTTATGTAGAGTGTAAGGGTGCTGATCTTGTCTCAGCATGTGTGGCTGTTTACACATTGGCTTATTATGGTCTAGATTTATAAGATAGGAATACAGTAATATAAAACACAACATAAGGACAGTAAGACAGAAGTAAATGGTATCATCATCGTCAAAGGGTGATGAAGGGAGGGGGGGTTGCATTTGCATGGGGCATGATGACTTCTGTTCCAGGTCAAAGTTGAGAGGTCAGAGTTCCAGCAGGTCTGAAGAAAGTCTCTGTTTAAGGTAAGTCTCCACATGTTTGAGGGCTGAATGCAAATTTCGATGACACGATTTCAGCGAAAATGTAAAGCAAACATTTTAATGAGCATAAAATAAGTCTCTTCCCTGAATTCACTGATTCCTGGAGATGCAAATAAAGAGTATAAGTTCAGGGAACAACAGCCCTTGTTTAAAACATTGTGTAAAGATGTGTAAAAGGACAACGGCTGTTGTGGAAACTAGGCAGAAGTGCAGACTGTCGAATAGAAGGAAAAGCAATAATTTGTTTTGTATAGAAGGCTAATTCTCGTGGCAGATGCTTAGGGAAGTTGATGGTGGCAGCATGTTCAACCTAAGAAAAAATACAATTTTAACATTAATATATATATATTTTTAATTCATTTCTTGTTGCTTTCTTGAGTTCATTCTCTCATCGTCAGGGTGATAAGGAAAGCTTAAAAAAAAGAAATGAACAAAAGGTATAAAACATGAGGTAACGCTGTATTTTAAGGTGAGCCACTTGTTATCTGGAGTGCCCTTTAGAGAAAGAAAAGGCACTTAAGTGCTGTGACTTTTTTCCTGCTCCTGCTCCTGCTCCTGCTCTTCTCACTTTTATTTTAGAAAAGACTTATCAGGCAAGATTAATTATAATACACATTTCCGTCTCACTTTAATGATTGCAGAATGAATTTAAGTTTGTGATTATGTAAATACAGTAATTATAATAG
This sequence comes from Silurus lanzhouensis, assembly GCA_039877035.1. NCBI lineage: Eukaryota > Metazoa > Chordata > Actinopteri > Siluriformes > Siluridae > Silurus > Silurus lanzhouensis. Next base: position 8,676,246 of record JBCEWE010002367.1, read on the forward strand.
CAATATAGGCTAGGCCAAACAAAGGAAATAACACTGTAGTATGGAGTGGATCAAAAGACATTTTTTGTGAAAAGATTCAATGCTCTCAGTCTCTGTACTTACATTTACATTTATATTTACCATAACTGCTTGCTTTCTAAATTCCCATATATATATGAACCATTCATCAATCCTTTATGGACTTATTATGAGGTCCACTGTCCAATCTTGGCATCTGTCAACCCTCAGAATTTACATACATTTACCATTTACTTAACACGTGCTATAGACATTTCACTTCATCATACGTGATGCAAAACTTAATATTGGATGTTATGGGCTTTATTATGCAAAAAAAAAAAAAATCAACTGAATTTAGATTACTATAAATCTCTGATTTGGTGTGGTCTTGTCAAGTAATGCCAAAGATTTTTTGAGAAAAGTTTTAAATGTTGATCTTATGTTTGCTGTTGAGCTTCAAGAATGATGGCACTCCAAAAAGTCAGCTGATCCTGCAAGTACTGGGGAAGAGAGGCACATAGAGAGATGGGGACAGGGAGGGGAGGAAAAAAGAAACGTGTTAGAAATATCAATTGAGTAATAGATAGCGGAAGAACATATGATGGGTGATGAGATGATTGCAATGGAGGAGAGAAAAATTAGGAGTTATAGTGAGCTATTGGAGAAAAAGAGAATGTAGAATAGAAATATAAAGGCAGTATGTCTAGACTGAGAATCATCACTTTTGTACTATTACAGCAAACATGTCGAAAACAGTTTAAAGTCCATTTAACTGCCATAAACTGCCCTTCTGAGGGACTCTTCCAAAGGGGCACAGCATGGCTTTCCCTTTGGCATGCTACCATGGTGGGGGTGAGCAAAGGCACAAAAGCCATTTGTTGTGGCTGTACATTTGTTTGTCAGTGTCAAATCGTACCAAGAGCATCTTGCTGCTATTCACCAATTAGCATTTAAGGCATGCAAGTTTTTTCTTCAGCTAGCTTGTCTTCTGGAAGACAAAGATTTAGCCATGCACTTGCCCACACTTGTTTGAAGCCCTACATATTTACGCCTTCTCGATTTACATGCATTTATATGCGAATAATGAAATTCATGCTTTGATAAACCTTGTCATCACTGCAGATAACTACACAATATGCAACATATCACTGGTTTCTAGACAACTATTACTAAGTAGAAACTTGCAATTATGATGCTTCTTTTCAAAATGTATATTTAGTTTAATTTACAGTTCTATTCTTCCTTCTTATTTAAGGAACAAATGTTTGCTTTTACTAATATTTTTGTGCCTTTGGTTTGTCCTTTGTCCAAAACTCTGGTTATGCCAGGTTTCCACTCAAACACTCAAATACTTTATAGTCCCCCATATCCCCTGACACTTGATTCATTTGGTTTATTGAGATCATATTTACATATTACTTATTACTGTAAGCTTAAAGAGCATCTGAACCCCAGAAAACTGCAAGCAGCATAGTAAAATATTGCATATCATTTGCCCCAAACAGGTTGAAGAACATAACAGGTTATACTGGAACCCACTAGCATCTTGACTCACTAACCTGCATCTTTGACTTAATCCAAAGCAGTTGCTGGAACAGAAGAAACCTTGATGTCAAATTCAATCCCAAAGTTTCTGGGTGTTGTAAAAACAAAAACAAAACAAAAACGCCTGATGCCCAATGTAACCCTCTTAGAATTCCGTTGTGATGATGCTTTGGCTTCAGTTTTCTTTGATATTTTCTTTATTTAATACACTGTAGAAAACTTCCCTCCACTTTCCTGGCACCCCACACCCTCCCCACACACCCTTGACCAATAAATTTGGCTCCAATCACTGTTAAAGGGTCTTCCTTTTGGGCAAGAATGCCTTTCGGAAGGATGTGGTCTTGGTGCCTCTGCTGAAAGAAGCACTCCCCAGGGAGATCTTGGTCTTGCCACTAGTAATGGTTGAGGAGCCCAGGGAAGTGGTGCTCTTTCCACGCGAGATTGAGCTGTTGCCCATCAAAATCTTGCTTCTCTCCCTCTTGATGGATGTGTTTCCCAGGTTGAGGGCTGTCCTGCCCTCTGTGAAGCTGGTGTTACCCATAGTGGAGGAGAAGCAATTCGTGGCAGAGGAGGAGAAGCAGGGGATCTCCTCCCACAGCAGCCAGCCTGGGAAACGTTGAGCACGCTGGTGTTAAATCTTGTTTCTTCACCCTGGAGAAGGTTTTTTTTTTGCTTCTTTGGTTTCACAGGATGAAGATGTAATGGCTCATCACATATCCTTGTAGCAGCACACTCGCACAGACAATGCCTGGCAGGGTGTGACGGATCCACGCAGCAAGTGCTGGGATGGGACCAGAATGCTAAGCGTATTCGGTACAACCCCCATGGAGCAGCAAAAAGCCGTTGTTGAGAAGGACGGCGTGGGCTCCAGAAGGCCACATACCTCCCCTGTATGAAGTGAATGGATAAAACTGCTGTAGGAGGCCGCAGCCGTATCTGGGGGGCCAGTAGGACAGTGGATTCTATTGTACCGCTGGCAATGCAAGGCCGTGGACCAAACTGAAGGACACATTGTTGAGAGATACAATCGATGATGACATCACTAAGCATCCTTGACATTGTTTTGTGGTAGAACTGTTCTCTGTCTCTGGTATTACTGTACATGGGTACAACTTGTGGGAACAGGTATGAAAATTTGCCTTTAAATAGTCTATGGTTTGTCTTTCGACTGACGGCTAGCAGAAAGAACAACTTTTGAGTGACCGATCTGATAGATTTAAAAACATTGTTTAAAACACAATCACATTTTGGTGTTATCAAGTCTTCAGTCTTGTTTTTTTTTGTTTGTTTTCACAAAAGTAAGCTCCTTACAGAGAGCTGTAGTCTTCTGATACAGGGATTTCTAATAAGTGATTCCCTCTACTGAGGAGCAAAAAGGAAGAAACAAAGTGTTCAGCTATTTTAAAGTACAGTTTATTAAAGGTTACTCTAGCTGAATTTAACATTAGTTTGTTTACATGAACATAGCAGATGTTGTGATATATGAATAGTATCAAATACTTTCTGTGTTGATTAAGTCTTTTTGCTATTGTCATATAGAAGACAGTCTCTTAAAACAGAATGTTGCATTATTGGTTCTCCTCAGACACATGACTTCTTTCGTGTACACACATTACACCACACCAGCTGTTTCCTACTGGAATCCTGCCAGCCCACCAAGCATTCAAACACTTGCTTCAAACACACTTTACACTCATGACCTTAGAATCAGTTTTTTTTGGCTGATTCCCATTATCACATAAAATGAATGTTATCTTTAAATCAGTTCAGACTTTTCAACCATATTCCACCTCAGGAACAAACATTTCATACAAGACTTCAACCTGATTTAAGATTCAATAACAACTTATTCTATACCATCTGATCAGACAGGCAATACACTTGCTCTTACATATCAACTAACTTGCGTGAACGTTCTTTCATTCCGAAGTCTTATTTGAAAAATGTGTTTCAGTCAAAGATGTAAATCCCAGTAGACGTTCCATTGAGTTTCTTTGCCTCTTTTGAGGTATGTTTTTACTACAGTTACAGACTTCTTTCCTCGACTTAAAGTGGCCTTGCTTAAGGAACTAGTGGTCTCCCCATGTGTAATTGTGGTTGTACCCACCGTAAATGCTGTCTCTCCCCTCTTCAAATTGGTCTTGCTTCTCGAGACAGCAGTTCGTCCCCATGAGATGGCGTTCTTGCTTCTCAGCAGTTTCATCTTCCCTTTTATGAAGGAAGTTTTTCTCAACAAAATGGTTGCCTTTTCCCCTGATTTGTTTCCAGTTGCTCCTTCCTGGATTTCTGTTGCTTCACTATCCTCAACTGTCCCCCTCGCCTTTGAAAACTTGCTCTTCATTACAGCAGTTGTGGAGCTTTTTGCCATTTAAGTGGTTCGGCGTTTGGACATCAGAGCCTTTCCAAAAGAGGTTGTGGTTTTGCCTCTGCTGAAGCTTGCTCTGCCTAGGGAGATGGTAGTCTTGCCTCGTGTGATGGTGGAGTCCCCCATGGAGGTAGTGGTCACACCGCGGGTGATCATAGACTTGCCCATGGTGATGGAGGTTTTGCCACGTGCTATAGAGGAACCACCCAAAGACAGGGCTGTCTTGCCTTCGGTGATGCTGGTGTTCCCCATGAAGACATGAATTGTGCTGGTTTCAGAGATGCTGCCAGCCCTGCCTCAGTCTCTCTCTTTCTTCTCCACTTTGGTTGTGTAGGAGTGGATTAGTGCAGTCTCTGCATGCCAGAACCCTACAGGTTTTCCTGTGGTATAAAACCTTGTGAGACTGAGGAGATCCAGAGCTGCTGTGCTCCTGCTGAAGGCAGCAATAAATAGATCAGGCCATCGCTTTTTCAATGAGTGGGTGGAGAGATGTAGAGTGTGTGGGTGTTTGTTTAGGGTATTCTGTCACTTTCAGACCGTGAAGCTGATCTTATAAAGAAAGGGAAAAAACAGGCAACTGGACAAAGGTCCTCATGCCAACAATAGCAATGCATGATTGGGTAGGGCTACAAGGACTCTGATTGTGATCGCTATCCTGCTAATATAGGCAGGCCATTTGAAGACGTGCATTGTTTAGTACACAGGACAATTAAGGGTGACCTCAGTTGCCTGCCATGGCACCATTCCCAAAGCTCCTAGTCCTTCAGTTAGATTGGAGAACTGAAGCCTATGTGTGTGTCAACACAATTCTACAGCATCTCTTTGTGTATCTATTCAATGTAATGTGCAGTAATACAATATTTTACACATTTTCCTCTTTCTCTCCCTGTTTAATTTAGGTTTTCAGTAAAGACTCTATTGGAGAAGTATACAGCTGAGCCCATTGATGACTCATCGGAAGAGTTTGTTAACTTTGCTGCAATCTTGGAGCATATACTCAGCCACCGCTTTAAAGGTGAACATCTGCTGTCTTTTGGTTGCCGAAGTAAGTGGGTTTTTTTTGTTTTTTTTTTAATCTTAAAAATCATTAAAAAAATGTTTATGTTTGATTAGGTCCAGGGGGTTGGTTCAGCTCAGATGGACAGAGGAGTTTCTGGGATTATGTTCGCCTGGCCTGTGGTAAAGTTCACAACAACTGCATCAGCAGCATCGAGAACATTGAAAACATTAGCACGTCTCGAGCTAAGGCAAGAGTCTTATGCTAAAATACCTATCCTTAAATGATTGTTGGTTCTTCAAGGGCTTTGAGCCCCAAAAATTAAAAAAGAACAATAACTATTGTATAATTGAGTACTAAATGTACAGTGGAGCCACTTTTTGATTTATCCTCAATAATCCTTTTAATTACTTCTGTAGGGCCGGGCATGGATTCGGATGGCCCTCATGGAGAAGCGTTTGTCAGAATATGTTGCCACGGCTTTAAGAGATACTCGGACCACAAGGTTAGATTTTCCAAAACTTACTCTATATGAAAAATGTACATCGAATGATATATAGATTTATGGCTAGTACATTATTTTGGAACTTTGGCTATGTTAACAAGCTATGAGTGTTTAACAAATACATTACTTTGTTTGTGCAGGAAGTTTTATGATGATGGTGCCATCATGCTGAGAGAGGAAGCTACAGTCCTCACAGGGATGCTGATTGGACTTAGTGCTATTGACTTTAGGTGAAAATCAATCTATAAGAAGCCATGCATTTCCTTTGCGATCATGCCTTTCTGCATTACCATTCACTATAATACACTTTGAAATACTTTTAAATCACTCTAAAATTGTTTCAGAGACTAGTATGAAGTATTTTACATGTCCTGTTAATATGTATTCCATGTGTCACTCCATTTCAGTTTCTGTTTAAAAGGAGAGGTATTGGATGGGAAGACACCCGCTGTGATTGATTACACACCATACCTTAAATTTACCCAGAGGTGAGAAAACTGTCAGATTTTATTATTCTGAGTCTAGTGAAACCGGTGTGCAAGCTTATGCAAGTGGTATCAAAATGTTTTGAGACTAGCGTGCAATAGACCCCTTCTCTTTCGACCGGTACCCGTACACCTACGTTTCATCATCAGTAATGATCCTCCACATGAAGGATGTGTTGTCCACAGCACGCTGATGGAGTTCTTGGCAGACTTTGATGTGGTGTTCCTTCTGATCCTGGGTTAGCAGAGTAGGGACGAACTTGGCAGCAACATGGCACATGTCCAAATCACATGTGAGGCCTGCCAAGACTGTTCTGTATAACACACGACAATGGCAGCATTGAAGATTGGTGCTTACGGTGACTGTGCGTGCAGCCTTGTGCTGTCATCTGTTGGTGTGTTGCAAAACTAGTATTGAAACTTTTTGAGACCACCTTGTAGCTTATATGTTGATGTCTTATATATTGCCCTATTGTTGCTAGCTAGGAAATATTTAAAAACCGTTATTATAAACTATAAGAGCAGTTCTCACTACAAAACATCCTAAAAACGTATTAGTTTGGCTTATAAACACTAACACAGTAAGTCACATTGTGGATCATTTGGACAACCTGGACCTTCTTTTCTAATACTGTGTGAACCAGCAAGACCTGGTATGCAGAAGTACATTCCAGCACTTGATATCGTTCATTAATAGGTGAAAACACTAGCCTTAATGATATTATGTAATTTAGAGTAGAGAAAATGTACCTTGGGGTGAATGACTGTCTGCAGATCCACTTTAGCAAAAATATATAAAAAATACACTGAAACTAATGAACTTTACACAGGCCGGTATTACTGCGTGTGTGCAAGACCGAGGATTATGTCCTTATTATTTTCTGATGCTCATTTCTAAGTTTCTTTGACTAACCCGTAACGCTGTTGCCAAGAAAAATAAAAAAGCATGAGTTTTGGAAACCTGTCTGTGCTTATATGATTTCTGTTGCAACTGGAGTTAGCGAGCTCTCCCTTCACCCAGACTCAACGCATTACAACGGCTTGTATCTAAACAGTAGCTGACCAAGAAAGTCATTGTTCACTGTCTTCCTCCTTCCTTTCACAACTATTTCTCTCGGGAGTTTATCTTTTGGCATCGTCGTGCGTTTAAAAAAAACTTTTTTTCTCCCGATGCCGTGCAGCTCAGAACACAGGTGAGGTGCGTTTTTTCGTTTCCGTTCGGAAATTTCATTGGTCTAATGTTATGGGGTTCAGTTTTTTGGCTTGAAGTTTGTGAAACCGGGAAAAACCCAGGAAAAATTCATAAATAAGCCGCTTCGTTGTTTAAGCTGCGGGGTTCAAAACATGGGAAAAGAGTAGCGGCTTATAGTCCGAAAAAGACGGTAGCTCTAAATGCAGATTGGTTTGAAGATTAAAAATGTCATTATGATTTTGTTAAATACCTAACTGAAAATGTTCTGAGACACAAATTTTAAAACATCTTTCTCTTAAATGTTCTTGATTGGCTGAGACCATGTCACGTGGCCCACTTTTATCCAATAATTTTAATGAGTTTGTACTTTTAAAATAATCGCTTTTATTATTATTATTATTATTATTATTATTATTATTATTATTATTATTATTATTATTATTATAGACAAATAGTAAGACAGATGGATAGATACAATATATAGACAAAAGCTTGTGGACACCAGACCACAAAATGTGTATGTACTTTTTTAACATCACATTTCACATTTAGTCCCGATTTGCTGTTATAATAACTTTTACTATTTGGAGATTTTGGATTGTGCTTGTGGATATTTGTGCTCATTCAGCAACAAAAGGTGTTAGATAAGTCAAGTACTCATGTAGAGTGAGGAGGCCTGAGGTTCAGTCAGCGTCCACAAAAAATAGAAATAAATTAATATTGTTTTGTTTTTTAACCGCTCCTTCGATCGGTTGCATCAATTATTATATCATATAACGGTCAATGATCCTGGTCGGGACTCCTGAAGTTCCCTCACTCATACACTAAAAAAGAAGGGGTGGGGTGACAAGACATGGAGTGACGTCACGTCAGTGAGGATAGTATAAGCCAATGCTTTTAATGAAATAGGCTAATAACTGTATATCACAGTTTTTTGTATATCAGCGGTTATGCTGTTGTCTTCTATGCTTTGAGGCATAGAGCAACAATATTTATTTTAGCTGCATAAGATTATAATTTATAGTATGTAGTTTTTCATAATGTGTGTAGCAACAAAACAAATACAACCTAACTAGTCTAGTTGGATTGTAGTTAAACTAACACTTATTGATTTTGGTCACCTTTACTTATGGTAATGACATAAAGGTTTTCTGTGATTGTACTAAATATGTTCTGAACTGAGTTCAGTGAGGGCTCCAGTGCAGCTTAAAAGCTAATTTACAACAGATATATTATAAGGATCTAGATGTTGTATGTATCTTATGGCTACAAATAGTCAAGGAGTTGTATGGTTCTGAGAGTTTGAGAGAGAATACTGCATGTTCTTACTCATCCAGTGACAGTGGCTGAAGCATAGAGAAGCTTTTCAAAGCTGAAACTGATCAATGGGGGAGACGTTGGTCATAGCGTGTTCACCCATGGCCTTATTCAAAATAGAAGTACCATTGCGGTTGGTAGTATCTACTTAGCACCAACATAGAGTTCAGCATCAGTTTAACATTAAACAGAACATTTTGAGAGAAATAAATGATGGAAGAAACTCTAACTTGGTGTCCTGATGATTTACACCATTTATAACACCATAATTACTGCAAAACCTTTACAAGAATACTTTGTCTTCATGTTTTATGTTGAGTTTGGTTTCACTAATAATAAACATACATTTGCATAAGGCATCAATATGTGTCCATAAACATGTTGATTAGAGCATTAAAAAGCATTTAAGGTGCATTTAGAACAGATTGAAATGTTGCAATTAATCGTGAGTTAACTCATGACAATCATGCGATTAATCACGATTAAATGTATATGATGTGAGGTCCAGTTACCAGCATGACACTTAAACAGTTAGTAGTAAAGACTACTTTTTATTTAAGAACATGTCAGAGCCCAAACTTCTTTACTTAAACTTGATTTAAAAGTATAGTCAGTACTTTAAACTTTTACCAGACTATTTTCAAACATGAGTATCTGTATTTCTACCTAAGTGAAGGATGTGTGTACTTTTGCCACCTCTGATGGCTGGAGAAGTCAGGTGTCCCAATACTTTTGTCCATACAGTGTAAAAGGATAGATCTTTCAAAAGATGCAAATAGAAGCACGATGCAAATATACAGTAAATAAATAAATAGCAAATCAATGCCCAGTGGATATATGATATCCAGTAGCTATTAAGCAAATAACAGTATGAACTGCATATAATATATAGTATATAAATCCCTTTTTTCTCTTTTCAAATACATTTTCTAGTTGCATTGAAATAGTTTGTTTTGTATCCATGCTGATACCTTTGCTATGGTTGTGTAGCTCTGATTGCCATAGTAATGATGTTGCTCTCTGTAGTTATGACTACCTGAGTGACGAGGAGGACCGACGCAGCGTGGACAGCAGTGCGAGTGAAGACAGCGTGGCTGAGCATCCCTACATCCCTCTCGTCACCGATGAGGAAAGCTGGAGCGCCAGGTGTCGCAAGATGGAGCAGAGGTTCAAGATTGTCTACGCCCAGAAGGTGAACACTTAATTATGCAGGATTGATCTAGAATGTATTTGGGGTAGCATCAATGTTTTGAAATAGATTGGTCATGTGGCTTATTGATTGCTATACACTAGTATATGACCTACTGTATATGATAATATAGAAATTTGTATTGTGGCTATTTTTATAGGGTTATCTGGAAGAATTGGTGCGACTGCGAGAGTCACAGCTGAAGAATGTAGAGACAGAGAATAAGAGACTGAATGCGAAACTGGAGGATTTGCAAATGCAGAGCCAACAGGAGAAGAAAGAGCTTGAGGCTATCATTCTGGAGCTACAAGCACAACTGTACATAGAGACACATATGCAATATACTTACAGTTGAGTGCAAAAGTGTGCATCCTTGTGTGTTTCTTTTTTCTTGGTTGAAAAAAAAAAACACTTCAATATAATTAAAAATGAAACGTTTATCCTGCAGCACGGCAACAGTGCAAAATATGAACTAAAATCATCATCATGGCCTTCTTTTGTTTTGCAGGCCTGATTTGACTGGAAGAGTTCCAACAAAAATGTCAACAAAAAATATGGGGCAAATATTACAACTGAGAAAGGCAAAATGCCACACGTACCAAACGTCTTGCTTTAAATTACATTGCATCGCCCTAAGGGTGTACATACATTTGCACTCGGCTGTACTATACAGATGTGCACACACAGATCTCGTACAGAAACGCCTCCAGTGGCGTAAAATTAAAAAACAAATGCACCATTGCTTACTGACGAATGGAATTTTATGCATGCCAACTCCTACCTCCTCAGTCATATGATCCTCTTCTCTTTCTGTCCCTTTTTTGTCTGTATTATTTTCTTTCGTTCTATTTGTTGTTGTACGTCTTGAAGGACTGGTGTTATTCCATGCGAACCGGCCCATTTGTCAAAAGACCTCTCAGTCTCCTTGGTTAACCAGTGGCCGTCTACACGAGCTACAAACAACCAACGGGACGTAAAGTTATTCCGTCGGTGAGTGTATAACTGTGTATTGGGCTAGTGTGAATGCAGTCAAGTTATGTATTTATGAGATATATGTTGTGCTTTCTGTCCTCAAATTGCCGTTGTTTAGGAGAAGTTTTCACAGTTTGAGCCTCTCTGGTGAAGCCAGTCTGAACTCAAAAGAGTCTCTAAAGACAGATGGGAAACATAATGGTGACACTGAATGGTGCGCTGGAGGTAAACACAAGAAAACACAAACAGAGTCTCTCTCTCTCTCTCTCTCTCTCTCTCTCTCTCTCTCTCTCTCTCTCTCTCTCTCTATATATATATATATATATATATATATATATATATATATATATATATATATATATATATATATATATATATAAAATGATGACCTAACAGACAAATCTTAGAGGACCTGCAAGTGGGTGACACACTGCAGGTCTGCCAATTCCACTGTGGGAGAAGAATCCTGGTTTCTCGCATGTGATTATGCTTGTTTTTTTCTTTTTTTTCTCCCCACAGTGAAAGACACTACTCCATCTATGCTGGGCCTGTGTGGGTCTCTGGCCTCTTCGCCAAGCTGCAAGTCTCTAGCCAGTCTTAAATCCAGTGAATATTTGGTGAACATCAGCGCCGAGCCCAGCCCCGCCCTCTCCCCCAGCTAGGGCACATAGAAGTTCTTCTTCACCAGTGACGAAAAACATAAAACACCATGTTCCCCTTTTTCTCTTTCCTTCTGTCTAGAGATTCATAATTTCTGCCTTCCACCACTGTGTATCCTCATTTATTCATATTCTCAAATAGGCTCCTAAATAAAAGAATAGTCTAATGGTTCTGGAGAGGAATGTCTTTCTCTGTTTGTAGCTTCCTTACTGAGAAAGTGTTGAAGCCCGGCATGAACCACCTCTATCCCCAATTTCAAATTAACGCCATGTAATCATCGTATTCCTCAAATGAACCGCTCGCCTTCATTACATGATGAGAGAGAATGACGTTGTGCTCGTCTGCATGAGATCAGCCCTCCACCCAGAACGATTTTACATGTAGTCACTGATGTGCTTGTGCCCCTTATGCCTGACGTTGTGTGTATGTGGAGGTAGCAGCAAATCTGTGGTTATTTCATGTTTATAAAGCTTTGACTGGCTCGAGGAAATGTGCTGCTTTGTTTATACATATGATATATTTTGTTATGTAGTGCTAGTGCTTTTTCTCCATCAATAAAACGGCCCTCGTTTTCATTCTAATTCTATTACTGGTTTTTTTTTTTCCCCTGCCTAATTATTATTCTTTTTTTTTTTTTTTTTACAACTTACTCTTCTGCCTTTTCTGCTTTTACTGAGATGAGATCATATGAAGTGACAGCATCAGGAATCTCCAGGAATCTGTTCAGTTTTTCAGGAATAAAGCTCAGACTATGACTTTGTGAACAGGAAGTGTTCATTATGTATTTTAAAGAATAAAAATTATAGATGAATATGAAAACTGTCTGGAGTGTTTTTGTGTATTGCAATTCCTAAATAGATTAATACAGTGTAAAAAAACAAACAAAAAAAAAAACAAGGATCAAGTTAAATATAAATGCAAAACAAAGTGAGCTGCCAATTCCCACACCCATTTTTTTCTGTTGACTCAAGAGGACCTCTAGTGGACAAAACCTGTTATGTCTTACTCCTGGGATTTCCATTTTAGGTATGATAACAGGAGAAGGCTTATTTGGAGACTAAATGTAATATGTTATGCAAGTCTTGGATTAATCATAAGCAGTTTTTAAAGATGCATTTGTACACTTTAAGAGGTTTAGGCACAAAGGCCAGATATCTGGGCTAAATTTGGATTTACTGGGTACACCTTGTAGAATGGCTGATATTAAATGTGTGGCAAATATTTAATATCAATCAGTAGCATTATATCCTGTATAAGGTCTCCAATGGCATAATGAAAATGATGGGGAAGCCATTAAACCTAAAAACACATTGGTAGCTGCATTCTGAATTTGATTGAAATGTCTAGTCCGTCATACCCTACATAATTCATGCTGTATTTCATCTAAATATTTTTTTAAAAAAGGTCAAGCTTTAACCATTTCCATTAAAATGCTTTTGTGTCATGAGTACCTTTACATAAACAATGTGTGCACAGTCTAGCTGAAGTCATTTTGAAGAATATTTTACATATGCCTCCTCATTCACTGTTGGTGATGTGTTACTGATGTGCCAGCATTATGGGTTACAATCCTTGGGGCATTCCAATGCAATAATGGTCACTGATATTGTGGGCTAGAATAAATCAGCAACAACCTTACATCTTTGTACGATTCTAAGAATTTTCAAGTCAAGTCAAGTCAAGAGGCTTTCATTGTCATTTCTACTATACACAGTGGTACACAGTACACAGTAAAAACGAGACAACGTTCCTCTAGAACCCTGGTGCTACACTAAACAACAACAAACAAAACAACATAGAGCTACAACACAATCTACATAAAGTGCATCGAGTGCAACCTAGTGCAAACAGTGCAGACAGACAGTGCAGACAGACGACACAAGACAAGACACAAAACCCAATATAGCGCAGACCTATGTATAATCAAGTATACCTACTGTATACTTGATTATACAGTACTGTACGAGAAGACTGTAGAAACTATACAAACTAAAAACTATACCCCGGAAGTGAGTATAAACAGAACAATGTAGTGCAAAAATGCAGCAGCAGTCAAAGGTGCAAAAAAACAGCATGTAAACAGTATAATACAGTGATAATGATAAATGTGCAAAAAACAGCAGTTAAGAGTGTGGTACGGTCGAGAATAATAAATAATAAACAAATGAATGGTGGTGGAATGGATTGAGATGAGTGATGAGTGTGTGTTAAGTCCAGGAAAAATTTTACAGTTCGTTAACACACATTTGAGTGAGTGTGTGTGTGTGTGTGTGTGTGTGTGTGTGTGAGAGTTCTGTTTCATTTCTGTTTATTGAGAAGCCTGATGGCTTGTGGAAAGAAACTGTTGCACAGTCTTGTTGTGGCGGCCCGAATGCTTCGGAACCGTTTTCCTGATGGCAGGAGGGTAAAAAGTGTGTGTGACGGGTGTGTGTGTGGTCGTCCACAATGCTGTGTGCTTTATGGATGCAGCGTGTGGTGTAAATGTCCATGATAGAGGGGAGAGAGACTCCGATGATCTTCTCAGCTGTCCTCACTATCCTCTGTAGGGTCTTGCGGTCCGAGACGGTGCATTTCCCAAACCAGGCAGTGATACAGCTGCTCAAGATGCTCTCAATGGTCCCTCTGTAGAACATGGTCAGGATGGGGAGAGAGAGGTGGGTTTTCCTCAGCCTTCTCAGGAAGTAGAGACCCTGCTGGGCTTTCTTTGTGATGGAGCTGGTGTTGAGTGACCAGGTTAGGTGACCAGGTGAGGTTCATAGGATCATTGGATCATTGGGTTGAGCTCGTTTCAATCAAATCCAAATAATGTGTTTTAAAACATGTATTAAAAACATGGTTCTGACATGGATGTCTGAAATAAACTTTTAACTTTAAAGACAGATAGTGTTGCTTAGTCTTGCTAGTTTGCCTTTCATACCAATTGTCCTGCGGTAAACCAAATTTATTTACTTAACATGTGGTTATGAGGTGACTGACACGTTGTCCACTGCAATTGATCTACTACAGTCAGTAACTGGTACATTTGGTAATAGTAGCCTCCCAAATAAAGCAAAAGAACACAGAGAGAGGTAATAAAACCCCAATACTTTATCCTGCTCTTTTTGTAATCCTTCTGCTACACCACCGCACAACACCAGAATTTATCACCAGAATATCTTCACCTGAATAATGTTAAGCAATAAATACATTATTATTGCTGTTTGCACATCTGTCATTTGCTTAGTTTTTTGCTTTATACCTCATTTTCTACTTGCTTTTTCACATTTAGCTTTATAGTCATTATGTGATCTTTGTATCCTGTTGGTCACTGGAAAATTTTTAAACCTAATTTCTCTGCAAAATGCTCTATATTTACATAATGCGTCATTTGCACTGAGTAGATCATTACTCATTACCTCATACCTGCATATGTATATTTATCTTTTTCTTCTTTTGGCTGTACCTGTTAGAGGTCCCAACAGCGGATCATCCATCACCATGCCAAGCCTGTTCTTTACATCTGCCTCTTTTAAACCAACTACCTGCATGTCTTCTCTCACCACATCTATAAACCTCCTCCTTCCTGGTGGCTCCCTCCATAGCATTCTCCTACTGATATACCCCATGTTCCTCCTCTGCACATGTCCAAACCATCTCAGTCTCGCCTCCCTCACGTTGCGCTGTCCCTCTAATAAAAACCCCTTCAACTTCCAGCTTTATGTTCATCCCCCTTTTAGAAACTCTCTTCACCTTCACTATATAATGCCAACATTTAAAGTGCCCACCCTAACCTCCACTCTTCTACACTTCTTCTTTCCCTGCCGTCTCTGTAGACGTCTTCCTCCTCTCCTTCTCCTCCTTCGGCCAACAGTAGCCTAATTTCCACTGGTACCCTGTTGGCTAACAATACCCGTGACAGTCTTTGGTTACACGGGCCTCAATCAATCTGGTATAAAATTTAGGTTTGTGATCCGCATATTTAATTTGGCACATGATGCCCTTCATAATGCAACCCTCCCCATTTATCTGGGTTTGAGCTAGCACTGGCTTGTGCTACCCAATATACAGGTGCATCTCAATAAATTAGAATATCATTAAAAAGTTTATTTATTTTAGTAATTCAATACAAAAAGTGAAACTCTTATATTATAAAGATTCATCACACACATGCTAATGTATTTCAAGTGTTTATTTATTTTACTTTTGATGATTTTGGCTCACATTTAACAAAAACCCATCATCTAAAAAAAAATTTGAATACTTCATAAGACTAATCAAAAAAACATTTTAGTGAATTGTTGGCCTTCTCAAAAGTATGTTCATTTACTGTATATGTACTCAATACTTGGTAGGGGCTTCTTTTGCTTTAATTACTACCTCAATTCGGCATGGCACAGAGGTCAAGTCAAGTCAAGTTTATTTCTATAGCGCTTTTCACAAGACATTGTCTCAAAGCAGCTTTACAGAATTTAACAGTTAAGGTAAACTATGTGTATTTATCCCTGATGAGCAGCCATGGCAACTGTGGCAAGAAAAAACTCCCTTAGATGATATGAGGAAGAAACCTTGAGAGGAACCAGACTTAAAAGTGGAACCTATCCTCATTTGGGTGATATCAAGAGTGTGATTATAGTTTTTAAACAATACAGAACATTGGCGAGTGAGAACTAACATGAGCACTGGAATGTACGATTATGAGTAATGTTTTTTCTACAGTCTTATACAGTCATTTGAGGTTATGGATCCAGGAGCTATTGAGCAACTCATAAAATATCTCAACATTTACGATCATCATAGATCCAACACCAGATCCAAATTGCACTGGTACATCTGTAGATGGTTCGGGATGTTTGCGGGGTCGGCATATACTTCTTTAAATGTTCATAATCTTCATGAGGTTGGACGTGACTGGGGCTGGAGAAACCTCAGGATGCCTTGGGATGGGTAGAGAAAGAGAAGCAGTGGACAGGAATTAGAGTAGCTGCTGTTCATAATATTAACAAGCACAAGTTGATAATGTGCATGTGATCAGATGTACTGAAGCACAAGGTTATGATATGTTATGTGTGTTATGTGTCAGCTTTGCTTAAGAGATATGTTTTTAATCTGCACTTAAACTGGTAGAGTATATCTGAGCCACGAACACTGTCAGGAAGACTATTAAAAAGTTTAGGAGCTAAATTTGAGAATGCTCTACCACCTTTAGTGGACTTTGCTATTATAGAAACTACTAGAAGTCCGGAGTTTTGAGATCTCAGGGAGCGTGATGGATTGTAGCTTGTTAAAAGACTGGAAAGATACATGAGAGCCAATGCCAGTATAGGGATGATAAGATTGGGGTTATA
This sequence comes from Silurus lanzhouensis, assembly GCA_039877035.1. NCBI lineage: Eukaryota > Metazoa > Chordata > Actinopteri > Siluriformes > Siluridae > Silurus > Silurus lanzhouensis. Next base: position 8,692,797 of record JBCEWE010002367.1, read on the forward strand.
TGGTCATATTTTCTCGACATTGTGAGGACTCTGGCTGCTGCATTCTGGTCTAACTGTAGCTTGTTTATTATTGATGCACGACAACCACCCAGTAATGCATTACAATAGTCCAGTTTGGAGGTCATGAATGCATGGACGAGCCTCTCTGCATCAGATATAGACAACATGTTTCTTAGCTTAGCAATATTTCTAAGGTGGAAGAAGGCTGTTTTTGTAATATAGTTGATATGATATTCAAAAGAAAAGTTGGTGTCTAAAATAACTCCCAGATCTTTTACTGTTGAACTAGTAGAACATCCTTCTAATTGCAGGTTGAAATGCTGGAGCTTCTGTTTACTGGTTTTTGGGCTGATGAGCAAAATCTCTGTCTTATCAGAATTTAATAATAGAAAGTTATGAGTCATCCAATCTTTTAATTCTTTGACACACTTAGTTATCCGAGCCAATTGAGCTGTATCGTCTGGTTTCGATGAGACATATAGTTGGGTATCCCATGCCTTCTAATAATATTTCCTAAGGGAAACATGTATATTGTGAAAAGCAAAGATCCTAAAACTGAACCTTGTGGCACCCCATAATTTACTTGCATTAACCTGGATAGCTATCCATTTACAAAATGGTAACGATCAGACAGACAGGATTTAAACCAGCTTAATGCCTGTCCCTGAATGCCGATGCAATTTTGTAAGCGATCTAGAAGAAGATCATGGTCTATAGTGCCGAATACAGCACTAAGATCTAGCAAAACTAACAGAGAGATGTAGTCTTGGTCTGAAGCTAAAAACAGGTCATTAGTAATGTTAACTAGAGCAGTTTCTGTGCTATGATGGGGACTAAAACCTGACTGGAACTCTTTAAAGATATTGTTTACTTGTAAGTAGGAACATAACTGGGCAGACACAATCTTTTCTAGAATCTTAGACATACATGGGAGATTTGAAATGAGTCTGTAATTTGATGGTGTGCTTGGATCCAAATTAGGTTTCTTAATGAGGGGCTTAATAACTGCTAACTTTAGGGTTTTAGGGACGTGACCTAAAGATAGTGAGGAGTTAATAATATACAGAAGAGGCTTATTAGCTGTATGTAACACTTCTTTTAGTAGTTTAGTTGGAATTGTTCTGTCGTTTAATAGGTACAACATTAACCTTTCTTAAATAGATGACGCAACAGCCCACCATGACTTCTTACCAGAACTTTTATTCTCCTTTCAACAGTACCGTAACACACCGAATATAGGTTCCCACCCATACTATATGCTTCATAACATTACCGAAAGCATCAAAATACTACAGGAATGGGATCTAACAGACGTTGTTGATTTGGCTTTGGTAATAACATCATACAGCCCTTCCTGTCCTATACGTCTAAAGCAGTGTAGTTGTGGAGTTTAAGGTACAATTGAATCAGGAGATGCTGTCAGAGGTTGGACCTCCACAATTGTTTTTCGAATACTTTACATTTTTTTCAGTGAAGAAATTCATAAAGTCCTCACTACTAAACTGTGATGGAATACATTTTTCAGATACCTGATTTGTTGTTAATTTAGTCCTGTACTAAAAAGGAACCTTGGATTGTTTTTGTTGTTTTCTATGAGTTTGCTCAGGTGCTCAGTTTTAGCAGCATTTAGCGCCTGTCTGTAGCTGAGCATACGGTCTTTATATGCAATTTTATATACCTCCAATTTAGTTTTCCTCCATTTTCTTTCCAGATTACAGAGATTACGGAGGTGATCGGTCTGTGGCACTGCTGAGGTGGTATAGAAGCCTAGGTTTCTTTGACAGTCGCCTTCAGTACATTTGCATTTTTTGGTCTCTTGTTTCTCATTTTCCTCTTGATAATACCCAATAGATTCTCTATGTGGTTCAGGTCTTTGTGAATCTCCACCAAATTCTTGAATGGCCTTCGTTTCACCTTTTTCTACCACAAGTCTCCAATATTTAACTTTTTTACAATATTCAAATTTTCTGAGATACTATAACATGCAAATGCTTTCCAAAAATAAGTGTTGATGAATTATTTCTTTTCAATTTTTTCATAATTTTTAACAAAGTAAATAAACAGAAGAGAAATCTAAATTAAATCAATATTTAGTTTGATGACCGTGTGGCTTTTAATTCTTACTTTTGCACACTTTGTACACTTGTAAATGGCAGGGATTTTGTAGAATCAGGGTCAGGTGTATGATTAACCAGTTATACCAA
>JBCEWE010002367.1:8697500-8825000 GCA_039877035.1 Silurus lanzhouensis
ATGTGTAGGGTGTTGGTAACATGTGTTACGGTTTCCTGTGCAAAACACTATTGCACCACTGTTTCAGTGCGATTCTATCAGGTGCTGTGTTTGCATTTTCATTGTTGCACTATCAAGCTTAAGAACGTCTCACTTCCCTTTATGAAGGAGGTTGTAACGACATAATGAAGGTAGAACATGTTAGTTTAGATGCTTTTTAGTTGTTTGTAGGAATGGTATATTCCTAAAAAAAAAACACCATCCCTGAGGAATGTGGTGCTCCCTGGTGAATACTGTGCATTTGTTTTGAAAGTGACAACACCGATAAAAACCTAAAGTTCGGGGTCTTGCTTGCAGAACAGGGTTCATTAGTAGGTCTGAGTAGTCCTGGTTGTGTAAGAGTTCAGAACTGAGCCATGTGTGTAACTCAAGTCCGAGTGCCAGGACGTGTTTATTTTAGTAACCAGCTTGCTGTGAGCAGCGCTCAGGGGGGATGGGGGTAAGACAAGTTTAACGGGACATTACACAGGGGGGTTTGCGGTGTTTTGTAACATACAGCGCAGCGCACGCACGCTCTGCTTGGGGTTTAACATCTGCTGGCAACGAGCAAGCTCTGAGCGGTTTGTCTTCAGCAGCACAATGAGTAAGGACAGCGTGACAGCGAGGGCTGGGGGGAAAAGCGCTGCTCTGGTGGAGTCTCCAGACCACAGGGGTGGAAACAAACATGTCATTCCACGTCCTTACGCTGGGGACTAGACAACACCTGTCTGAGATACTGAAGCCACTGTGCGCTACTGAACGATGGCAAAGACACGGTTGAACACGTCTTTAACCTTAACCGGACCTGGAGGGGGGGAAAAAACAGCAAAATATGTAGTGACAGGTGCAGATGGTTGCTGCAAACAAAGATGTTTATTCACTAGTTTGCCAGCTGTTTCACACACTGCACACTTCTGACCACACCTTTAATCCGTTCTGCCAGTTTGAACAGTTATATCTTGCGTTACTAAGAACCATTAACGTTTGTGAATAGATTTGACGTAGTCTTCTAAGTGCGATCTCATAATTAAATAAACATTACATTAATGGCATTTGGCAGATGCCCATATCCAGAGCGAATTCAATTCATCTCATTCATACGACTGAGTAGTCCTTGCTCAAGGGCCCAGCAGTGGCAGGTTATTGGTGGTGGGATTTGAACTCATGACCTTCTGATCAAAAGTCCAACATCTTACCCACTAAGCTACTACCTCCCCATTATAATCACATGTACATTAAGTACATTTACTGCATTTACATACACCCTTATCCAGAGTGACGTACAAAAGGACGTGTATATAAATGGTTGCTGTAATGTGAGGGGTGTACTTACTTTTGTGCGATACCTTATAGATTGTGTCCACAGGTCTGGAAGAAAGATCTACGCTACAGAAATACATTTGCAGTAGATGACGGAGCAGATTTCCAATTCGGACAGTTGATTATTAATTTTTAAATCAACGTTATTTTCGTGATTAATATTATTTTTTTTATTAGTTCGTATTGTACAAACCGAGTTGGCAGGAAAGATGACACTCTTTCACTTTTAGCCAGATTGATTATGAAAGTTTAAATAAAAAAAAGTTTATTTTTTGCATAGTAAAACCATTTCACACACACACACAAAAAAAATCACATATACTGAACATATATTCAATATAATGAAGTTTGAAGTCGGATGTCTGAAAAGTCAGGAGTCATTGAGAGTAAAATGAATGTAAAATTGCTCACTTTTGTGCTGATTATTTGTATTTATCATTTATGGCCTATGCTGTATATGATCACCTTCACACCCTCTGTGTTTTTGCAAATTGCTGCACATTTTTCCTAGTAATCCCTGCATTTTTGGACTCGCTGTATAATTATTAATAACATCAATTCTAACACAAAAGACAGTTAATTTTATTTAATAAAATTCCCAGTGCAAAAAAATATTGATTTCTTCTTCCAAACCCAGTACCGATATTTGGCGCTTGTTCCACGATCTTATCCTGCCTTATCTGATTTATTTATTTTTTGCTGAAAGTAGTCAGATACTTGTAGTGGGTATGTAATCAGTGCCAACATATAGGATTGAGCCATAACAAGTGCAATATCTGAATATTCTGCCTTCTGCTTTTTCACATCAGCCAGTTCAAACATGCATGAAATGTGCAGCAGTAAAGCTAAATCACTAAAGGGGAAAGGGCACAGGAAAGGACCGGATCGATTTGATTTTGAGTAGGAAATTGTTTTGCATTTTTTACAGACTTGATCTGTAGCAACTTTGGCCTTTTTATTCTTGGTTTTGTGAGCCGGTAGAAAAAAGCCAGTGGGTTTCACTGTGGACTGTTTAATGTTAAGTATCAGTCACTTACTGCCTCCTTGTTCACTTTTAGGACTTTTGTAGACAAATTTAGTTTTTCAAATTGGTCATCTCGATGCCTTTGTCAGTATTTGCACGAGGTGCTTCAAATACTTGACATTCTTAAATGGAGCATCTGAAATGGAGCATCAAGCTTTGAACGTCTTGAGAAGCAAAGACATGCGTCCTCACTTTTGTGCAATTTATTATATTATTCATAAATCTATTATATACATGCAACTGATTACCTCGGTTTCGTCTAGGCACCACAGTGCTCGTCTCCAACTCCCTGTGGAATCATTTGTAATGTTTAGAAAACACATTTTATCCACTATCCAGACCCAAAAGGGCAAAATATATGGCTTTTAAATGTTGTAACAGCAAATCATTGGACAGGAAATGAGCAAGAGTTAAACAAATGCACTCCTGAGACCTCTTGTGCCACCATTTTCTCGTTTTCTTTTGCTGCAGTGTAACGAGTGTTCGGGTAGAATAGCTTGAAACGATGACTTATTGAACATAAAAGTAAAATCAGAAGGATTCAAATGTTTAATTTGGTTTGGTTATCTACCACCTGATGCTGCCCATCAAGAGCCTGATGAAAAGCTCATAACATAAGACTATGGTTAATGGAGCAGGGAACAGGAACAGTATATGTTAAATTAATGAATAATTTCCCCAACAATTATTTGTTGTCAAAACCATTAAAACTTGATATTTTGGCCGATTGTAATTACATGGCCAGTTTTGGTTTTGCCCAAGAGTACATTCACTTTAAGTTAAATCTACACCTGCTGAACAAATTTATTTAGTAATTCATTAAAACGTGCTTAACTTCCTGGAATTTCATTATGTACCCTGATTGCAATCAGATACTTCTTATGCTTCAATGAGAATTTATAGCTTGCTGTTGTTCGACTTGTCGTGTAATGTGCTTCCATGTCTTTCCAGCTGAGTCCAAGACAAAGGCTCGTCCCCCGAAGCCGAATCTGAGACGGACGCTTTCCTTGGACACATTAGTGGGGCCGTACCTGCAGGGCCAGTGGCCCAAACAGCCTGAGAACCAGACTGTAAACTGTGTCAATGACAAATCCACACAGGTACAATGTTCATTTAAATGGTTAACTCTGAGTTAGTTTTAGTAATAGTACATATTGTACTTATTTGGGTTTGAATGATTTTATTGTGGTCTCTCGTGAATTTACACATTACATTGCATACACATCATACGGTAAGTAAGGAATTAATCAAGACCATGTGTACCATGGTAGGAAGAATATTGACATTTTATGGTCATTGTCAGCACTTCCTGAAGTGTTTTATTCCTTTTTTTATACCGCGATTACAGCGTCCTGTGAATTTAAAAGTTTTACATTGTATGTTTTATCCGTATACATCAGACCAGGCATAATTTTCTATTCACCAGTCAGGCATAACATTATAGCCACCTGCCTAATATTCTGTTGGTCCCCCTTTTGCCACCAAAACAGTTCTGCTCCGTCAAGCATTAAAAGCAATAACTTCTTCAGCAATTTGAGCTACAGGAGCTCGTCTGTTGGATCGGACCACGCGGTCAGCCTTCGCTCCTCACGTGCATCGACGAGCCTTGGCCACCCATGATGCTGTTTACCACTGTTCCTTCCTTTTGATAGATACTGACCACTACAGACAAGGAACATCCCACAAGAGCTGCAGTTTTGGAGATGATCTGACCCAGTCGTCTAGCCGTCACAATTTGTCAAACTCGCTCAAATCCTTACGCGCACCCATTTTTCCTGTTTCTAACAAGTCAACTTTGAGGACACAATGTTCACTTGCTGCCCAATATTTTCCACCCAATAACAGGCGCCATGACGTCACTGGTCATAATGTTATGATGTCAATGTTATGCCCGATCGCTTTATAGTATACACTTAATATTGTGGAATGACTTTGTAGGATCTGCAAACTTAGAGACTCCACCTAAAGTTTTACAGAAATCATCAACATATGATTAATATACAGGGTTAATAAACCCATTTCACTGAGGGTCCCTGTGCATGCACTTGCTATAGAAACAATGCATACGAACGAGCACATTAATATAAACTTGTAATCCGTGTAAAAAAAAAAAAAAAAAAAAAAAAAACAGGAAATGTAGAATAAAATTATTTAATTTTTTAAAGACAGGTGAGGTGTTTCTTTGGCATGCAAGCTCTAGCTTTCTAGCCCAACCCGGGCATTAAACAATTTCACAATTTCTGTTAAGTCAAGTAATCATGGCATGGCATGTCAGGGCTGTAGCGTTTCTAGAAGTGTAACGAGCGCAGTAGTTTCCTCTTCTCCTGCAGCATGCACTTCAGCGTATTGTGCATTGTGTGAAATTGTAGTTGCAGAGTTCTGTTCAGCTGTCTGGGTGTGGTCTTTCTGTTTCTCTCTCTCTCTCTCTCTCTCTCTCTCTCTCTCTCTCTCTCTCTCTCTCTCTTTCTCGCTTTCTCGCGTTCTCTCTTTTTGATGTGAGTATATTTGTATCATCTGTTTTGAATAGAATTATTATTTCATTAGCATTTTTGATTATTCGAAAAAAAAAAAGGTCATTAATGCTACACACAACACAAGTAAGACAAACACATCATTTGTGGCTCAAACAAGGCAGATTCATGGTCGGCCTGATTTGGGCGTGTGATGCAGGTAATTGTGATTGTGAGATTGACCAGAGGATTAGGAACGTTAATATCGTTTATCCTGCCTGTGAAATTTCAGTGAAGAACATCTTGAAGGGGCTTTTGATTTGTGAGGCATAAAGATTGCTAATACACCAGCATCCGGTGCTTTTTAGTAGCTTAGAGTTGATTGTGGAAGGATTTTGTGAAGCTCAGCTTGGAAAGGGTTGCCATGTGTGTACGATTCGTACATAGGTGATGCCATTATGCCATTCATACATTGAGTTGTTATGCCGTTGTTGTTGTTTTTTTTTTCCCACTGATGAATTATTCTACAATCTCAGCCCAAAAGGCAAGATAGTACAACAAACAAGACACTCCTAAGTTGTTGTTTGGCATCGTGCACTAACCTCGACCGCTCTCTTAAATTCCCTTGGATGCCCTCACCCATCTGAAACTTTACCCCATGTCATGTAGTACTGTGCGTCTCACCCAGATACTGCTGCTCTGTTTATAGCTGCGTGTAGCTAATCCTGGTCTCCTTATTTCATTAAAGGCTGGATTGATGTTGAAAGGCAGGGGTGAGTCTAAATTTAAAACAAGTGCTACACAGGCACATGACGTTCTTCCGTGTGTCCCACCTCCGGTCTCCCGATCCACCTATAAGCAGAGATGCAGCGCCAGTGGCGAGTGACCCCTTTGTCAGGTGTGAGATTTATAGATCCCTGACGACAGCGTGTGGTGACCTCACCGAGAAACGACGTGAAACATTCCCACTCCCATATCAGTGAAAGACAGAAAGTGAGAGAAGAGTGAACGAAGAGAGAGCGAATCCATGCAGCAAAACTCAGACATCATCTTCAGCCACTGACACACACACTCGCACCCAGAGGAAGCGTGATGCAGCTGTGGCAGGGTGACACTTGTGCCGGTGAAACTAAACGGTCGCGACGCTAAAGGCTTTCTGCAATACTCTCAGCCTACCACTTCCTTTGAGCCTGCGGGTACACAAACCGAAGGCCCGAGGTCTCATGGCGGTATGTGTGACTATGTGTATGTGAATATGCTCATGTGCATGCTGGGGTTTAACCCATAAGGATGAGCCACCGCATAGGTATGGAGGTGAGACAGAAATGGGACAGGAGGTGTACCTGAGGTCATGCATGCAGTTTTTATTTTCTTTTTTAATTTCCCTGTATTTACACAGCTGCATGAGTGTGTCACAGGTGCACAGCAGGTGTGTAACTTGTTCTTCATGTTTTATTCATATGGAGTCCGTGTGGTAAAGAAACCTCTTTCACTTCCATCCAAAGCTGTCAGATCCATAACCGACGGATGCCGTAAGACGATCTGGTGCATCGCAATGCAAGATCCACAGCAGGATTAGTCATGTTATGAACAGTATTTAGAGACTGTCGGGATTGTGCTGAAAAGATTCACATAATCGCTTTCTTTTGGACCAGAAGACGGAATGAAAAATAAACTGCTTCAGCTTTTGTTGCCCTGCACTTAATCTCACAAACAGAATAAAAATTTGATTATTATGCCACATCTGTCTCACATGGTTAATCATGAGTAATAAACACTTTCTCTTGCCATCTATCTCATTTTATCTCTCTTACTTTCTAGACCCCCAGTTCCTGGGCTGAAGAAAAACGGGGGAGAAGAGGCGGAGTGGGGCACAAGCGCTCGGCATCATGGGGCAGCGCCGAGCACCTCCGAGAGGTTAGCGCTTTTGAAAATACGTGTGAATACCGAGAAATCTATTTTTGTTTCATGCTGTTCTTTAATTTTTTTTCTAGCATTTTCTAAAAAGATTCCCATTCTGTCCTTACAACATGCCCATAATTAATTACATGTAACAACTCGTCGGCTTCAAAAGGCATTTTTTATTCCTTTTTCTTTCCTTTTTTTACATTTATTTTATTTTATAGTTAACTTAGTTGCAACTGAACTGAACCTTTTTTTATGCAATGTGGACAAGTGCAGGCTTGAAAGGGTGAAATTTGCATGAATAAATGATACTTGGTTTCACTTCTTTCCCCAAAACTCTTTATATACGTTTGTGGTTTTGATTGGAGTCGGACGATCGTTTTGTAAATCAGATTTTCTGGGGGTTTTGTCTGTGTGTGTTCCAGTGTATTGATGTGCTATAGAATGTAGAATACTATATGAAAAAAAGGGAATTATCAGACCATGTTGTCTAGGAAAGAAAAGTTTCCCCAAGACATTTTTATGTACTAAAGGCTAGAGGTGGGCGATATGAGTTAAAATTTATATCATGATATTTTCCACTGTCAAGATGATATCGATATTATATTGCAATGTAAGAAAAAAAAAAGGAAATGACATGTTAGTAGAGCTTAGGTATATAACAGGCACCAAAAAAAGCAGCGTTTCTCAATTTGTGAACTCTTTCTGATATTCACTGTAAGCTGTGGCAGGCATGCTTGGATAAATTATTTACACTTGGGATCTCGTATATTGGCTTCAGAGATTGAATCAAAAAACTTTTTTTCACAGTTTAAATAGGTTGTTTGCTATTGCTCGTCTTGTCATAAAGAGCTGAGTGGGATTTGCTTTAGTGGGAGCCGTGCTCGTCTTCTGGCGTGCTCCGCCTCCGGGAATATCTGTTGCACGCATTCCTCATATTCGTGAACATGCACGATATTCATGTGGTTGAAGACATTGCTGGTGTTTTTACCTTTGTTGTTGGTGTTTCCACACAGTGACACAGTTTGTATTGTATTGTTTGTTGGTTAATGTCGAAGATTTTGAACCCAAACCAGTTCCATACGACTGAGAAGCCCCCCTTTATTTTTAACCAATTCTTCCTTATGATCTTCAACCTGACTTTCTGCGTGTTCGCTCATCTTGGTCACCTTCACTGTGCCTATTGTTAAATTTCACGAGTTCGCAAACTGCAGTTGCATGTGCATATGTGTTTTGTTGCTGTTGTGTGTTTGAGTAGGCAGGTTGTGCTCTATTAATTTGGACTGTTCCAAGGCTCTCTGTGTTTGATAACTAATGTGTAGTAAGTAAGTTGGAAATGGAAGGTGGAAAACGTTCGGTCTCGACTATGTATCGTACGCAGCGTTTTAGTGGCATGTAAAAAAAAAAAATCTATGATTACAAGAATAAAGTCGTACAGCTAGGAGAATAAAGTCGTACAGCTAGGAGAATAAAGTCGTACAGCTAGGAGAATAAAGTCGTACAGCTAGGAGAATAAAGTCGTACAGCTAAAGTCGTACAGCTAGGAGAATAAAGTCGTACAGCTAAAGTCGTACAGCTAGGAGAATAAAGTCGTACAGCTAGGAGAATAAAGTCGTACAGCTAGGAGAATAAAGTCGTACAGCTAAAGTCGTACAGCTAGGAGAATAAAGTCGTACAGCTAAAGTCGTACAGCTAGGAGAATAAAGTCGTACAGCTAGGAGAATAAAGTCGTACAGCTAGGAGAATAAAGTCGTAGCGCTTTGAGCCAAATCCATAACATGGCACATCATCATACCGGTAGTCACGTTCATACTGATATAGCGTCCACTCCAACTAGAGGCAAACCCAGATCATCAGATGTTAACCATGTAATGTTCTCATGAAGCATTTATTTCTATTTGGAACAACTTGGTCAAAGTGATTGTCCTAAATCTTATTGAAAATGACGTTCAAAATGATTACATTTAACGTAGAAACCGTAAAGGTCTTGATTTATATGGGGTGTAGCCTGTTAATTCTGGTATGCCTGATATTTCTAATATTTACCATCTCATAATTCTTTGTGACAGGTCGCTAAGCTGAGGCACTCGCTACAGAAGCGCTCCAGACACGCACCTCCTCCTGCTGGCTATGAGCGCCTTCACCAGCCCTCGCCCAATATCCATACACACCAGCCTGGAGCTACACAGGTAAAAAAAAAAATGCCCAGAAAAACACGTTATATGCACAGCCTGCAGAAGGTACACAGGTGTGTGTGTGTGTGTGTGTGTGTGTGTGTGTGTGTGTGTGTGTGTGTGTGTGTGTGTGTGTGTGTGTGTGTGTGTGTGTGTGTGTGTGTGTGTGTGTGTTGGGCACGCACGCACAAATTGCAGCTAGTTCATTTATGGAGCGAGGTTAACTGGCGACTGTGAACGCTATGATGTCAGGAAGACAACAGTTTCACATTCATCCAGCAACAGAGATGTAAATAGAGCCTTATTTTAGGAGGTGGTGTCATTGAGCTACTGTGATATGATGCTTCATAGTATGTACACACACATTCAGAATGTGTGGAAAGTAAACACCAGTATGCAACTAGATTTCCAATAATAGTATTAAAGGTTGCTATATTTGAATTATAAATATTATTATTATTATTTTATTCATTTATTTTTTTAATATGTAAAAGTCACATGATTCTTTTCTGTCTGTGATTTGTAACATGGTGCATATTGTATGGTGCAATTTTTCTTTACTCTATTCTATAAACTGTCTCCCCCTACATACAGCACAGAGTAGTGCATCTCTGTTTATTATTCTTTTTTAAATACAGAAAGGAAAGTCGTAAAGCATGCATATTATTTTTTAGAGGTGGAAAGTAACAAATTACATTTTGGGGGGGGGGGGGGGGTGGAACACGCCTTGATGATTGATGGATGGAGAACAAACAGACATTAACAGTATTTTTTTTCTGTCCGCGAAAGTGTATAACTCACATTTATTCCTTTGCACTGAAGTAGAAATACTGTAACTTTTGAGTGTAGAAAAGCATATATAAATTAGCTCATTATCATAAACAGACATTATAACAGAAGAATGTTTTTCTTCTTGCTGCAAAATTGCATTAGTGCACATGAGACTCGAGTCATGGACTGTAAAGGTGTTCCTTTACAAATTAAAAAAACAACCAGTTGAGATTTATAACCCCATTGTCATTTTTCAACTACACTACAATCCCTGCTTAAAGAAAATAACATGGTAGATTTTACTCTTAAGTAAATTATGAATGAGCTACATATTACTTTCACTTGAGTAGATTTTTAGACTGATACTGTACTAAAATTCCATTAAAGTAACAATACTTTTACTTAGAACATTAGAATATTAATCGAATATTTATAGAACATTTTAATACTTTTTCCACAAGGTAGGTGAAGGGGATTGGAAGTAAAATTGGGCTTTAAACGGCAAAAGGTTCTAAGAAATATATAATAACTGCTGCTTTAACTGAAAAATTGTACATTTTTAAGACCTCCTTCACATATTTTGTTGGTTCTGTATTGTCTCTGTGTATGTGTGTGTTCATGTGTGTGTGTCTTTGTGTGTGCACACAGACCATCCCTCTGTTGCCCCTAAGCAGGCTGACTCCCAGACTGCGGCGCAGCGTAGAGGGGCTTAACCTGGAGCTAGAGGGGGTCTTTGTATCCGAAACAGCCGAAGATCAGCACAAGGTCAGGCATCATTCACGCGTAATTAAGCACCAACCATGTTTATCTCTCAAATTAAGTATAATATGTATAGTGAAGCATCTGTTTAATTTGAATTTGATCTGAACTAATTTCAACAAAGTGATATTTTTATAATAAAAAAAAAAAATTGGCAGAAAAGGTTTCTGTTCATTTAAATGACAAGTGAGATATGAAAAGAAAGTTAATCTCGATGTTAAAATTCACATGTGAATTAGAAATAAGTGCTCACATTAGATTGTGTTGTTTGGATTGTTGTTTAAATAGTAAAAAAATTAAAAAAACACACCCTGGCAAACTAGCAAATCCAACACACCAGGACTGTCCTAACCATGAACACCAGGACTTTTCTAACCTTATCTATGGCGAAACTCCACTGTGGCTACTGTGTAACACACTGTGCTTGTGTGTTTACTGATTAGATTTTGGAAGTGCCAGATGGTCACAGAGCACCTGTTCCAGTGCAGAGGTGCAGCAGCGGCTCTCAGAGTGACCTTTCACCTGGGCTCCTGTCCCCCTCACAGTCACCGTGCCCTGCAGAACTGTCCGGTTAGTCCACTGAGGGGTTGTTGACACGGTTCGATCAGATGGAAAGACAAGAAACGGTCCAGCAGATTCTTACACTGTGACCTGTAGCTGGCCTTCTGCGTTATCTTGATGTTTTTGCATATCACAGTGTGTGTGGGGAAGAGGTTTGAAAATGTCCTTGTGGATATTCTAATTAAATAGAATGTATAAATTAACACTTTTTTTTTATTTTAATACATGGAAGTCATTAAAAACGAACCCAAGTAGGATAGTGTTGCATATGAGCTCAGTTTTTGATCACCAAAATATGTTATTATATTATATTATGGAAATGTTATGCATAACCAGGTTATTGGGTAACGATACAGTACAGTAGATTTAGTACAGTTTTGTAGTACTTATTTTGCATAATGTTAACTTGCAGCGGGCTTCTCTCACTTACTGTTAGTTATTGTGCTGATGTATACATTTCCTGACCCACTTAGTGGGGGATTTCTGGGGTGTTGCAAAATCATACATATGCATACATACATAGATATCGACTGCCATTCTTGCTGATGTTAAAGGTATAGTTGAGGTGTAGGTAAAGTTATTTTGTTTGTTAAACACTGATTAATAAAGTTTTTTTTTTTTTATTATTATTATTTTAAAAGAAATACTTTAGGTCAAGTTAACAGATTTTTGCCTTCTCCTGTGCATTAGGTATGGTAGTGTGTGGCCCACTGGATCCCTCTCCTTCTCCTCCATTATATGTGATTGACGCACCTTCCTCATCCCCCTTCCCCAACAAGACCTACGCTTTCCAGAGAGAGCCTCCAGAAGGCTGTGAGAGAGTGCGTGTGTGCGAGGAAGCCTTGTGAGTGAATCTCTCTGTTTTTCTCTCATAAGCACACTATCATATAATAACAATAATAATCATATAATCACGTATGATATATTAATAGATCATTATAATATATATAGAAAAGGTGTATAGGGATGGGGGGTGAGATTCAACTGCGGTAAAGTTGTGAGGGGGATTACTGTGTGTGTATGTGTGTGTATATATATGTATGTGTATATATATATATGTATATATATATATATGCCGATGAATTCATAGGACGACGTAGATGGAGACTAAGTCAAGTTCTCACTGATCACTTTTGGTCAAGCTTCGTGAGACACTACTTACCCAATCTCCAGCTACGCCACAAATGGTATGCAGAAACTAAAACTCTGACAGTTGGGTCTGTCGTCATGATTGTCGATCCCCAGTTACCACGAGCCCTTTGGTTGATCGGGAGAGTGTCAAAGACATTTCCTGGAGCAGACGGACAAGTTAGGTCTGCAGAGGTCAACGTTAAAGGTCGATTATACACACGGCCAGTTACCCGACTCATCAATCTACCAGAGTTAGCAGTTGAAGATGACACCAAGATCAAATCGACAGACTTTTAGCTAAGATTTAGAAGCGTATATATATATATATATATATATATATATATATATATATATATATATATATATATATATATATATATATATATATATATACACACACGTGTATGTATGTATTTTTATACCGAACTTTTTCAGTACAGGGCTTCAGGTTCGGTACACATGATTGCAATCCTTTTTATTTGCGGAACATAAAATCTGTGTTCCCACAGGAACATATTAAATATCCGCCCCGCACTTAAAGCTCATTTTATTATTATTAATATTATTAAACTTGAAAACATACAGAACAATGCCAGGGGTATAAAAAGGAGTCATTGTGGCCACTCACTCCGTCCCGGAAATTTGATTTGTTTTGCGCATTGATGCAAACGCTAAAGGAGCCACTTCTTGGTAAGCGGCTAACGTTAGCGCTATGGATCATTTAGCGTTTTCATGCATGCGCAAAACAAATCCAATTTCCGGGAAGGAGTGAGCGGCCACAGTGACACTGCGCTAACTATTTTTATGTCCAGCTTCAAAGGAGAAACTTCTGACAATTCCACATTTGAGGGTGTAAATGAATGAAAGATGGAAGGAATAAAGACATTTGTGAAAGTCTGCTAAAATAAGTAGAACAGTTAAGTAGATCATATCTTTAGAAATCTGTGTTACTCAAATGCGGTCTAACTGATGTTAACTATTGAATTTTGTACCAATTAAATTGATTACTCAATTGAATCAATATAATAGTGTATTGAATTAATTTGATTTATTCTATATAATTTTTTTAAGAATTCTAAAATATTATTTTATATACATATTTTAACCAAGCAAATTGTTTTGTACAAATTATATACTGATACTGACAGTATAAGACTGTAGAAAAGATATTACTCATGATCACGCACTCCGGTTCTCATGATATTTCTCACTCTCAGGTGTATTTATAATTACACACTTGGTGTCATACTAAATGAGGACAGGTTCCCCTTTGAGTCTGGTTCCTCTCAAGGTTTCTTTCTCATACCAAAAATGGAGTTTTTGCTGCAGTCGCTCCAGGCTTGCTCGTTGCGGAGATTCACAAAGTTTACTTATTACAATTTTTGTTCTATATTTCTTAAATTCTGTAAAGCTGCTTTTGTCCATTGTGAAAAGTGCTATCACTTATTTGATCACTATTTTAATCACTATTTGTTAGACTGTGATCTAGACACCATATTACGCTGCATTCTCCCATTATTTTTAAGATTATGCTTTAAGCCCCATTTTTTTCACAACTCTTTCTTTATTCCTTTCTAAGCAATCCCTGCAACCACACTATTAGACAGGTGCATCAGGCATTGAAGAGGAAAACGACAATTACCCAACTCCTTTTAAGTCAACAGACGTGGAAGATTTCTTTTAAAAATAAAAACAGCTTTAGACCATTGATTATTCCTGTGAGAAAGATATAATATAAGGAAATGAGGCAGGAACTACACACACGCACACACACACACACACACACATTTACATGTAATGAGTGTGATTCATTGTTGCCATTTCCCTTTCTGGCATGTCCACATGTTTTGGGAGGTGGGAGATCTAATTAAGTGTAAATGCGGATGGTCGGGAAACACCACACTGAGAATCCAGAGCTAATGAAAGAACAGAAATTGTGGGGAGGTTTACTTTGACCATATTGAACTTGGGTTGAACAGATATGATCGGAACCGTGAGGGGATATTACAAACGCTAATCAGAGAATATCAGATGTGGCAAAAGTACACACATGCTTCATTCATGTAGTCGCACAGATGCTCATGTTTTAAAAGACTCTGGTAAAAGTCGAAGTACTGACTGCATTTTTTCACTCAAGTTAAAGTAAAGAAGTTTGGGCTCTGACATGTTCTTAAGTAAAACATAATTACTACTACCTGTTTTAGTGTCAAGCTGGTAACTGGACCTCACCTCATAGTAATATATTATGCAAAAGAATGTAAAAATGTAAACCACCATATAGAACACAAGCAGAGGAAAGATGATGATGATCAGAAATGCCTCTGTTCTCAGTCATATTTTCATCTAGCGTACGTCTGTGGTGTGCGTTAGCCAGGAAATGATACACACATAATGAGTATAATAATAAATAGTGATGTAAAGTTCTGATACAAAAAAAATTTACTTGAGTGTAGTAATGTAGTATTTGAGCTTCATTACTTTGCTTTTCTGGAGAATATGCAAAGAGGCAAATGTAAAGGGAAACTGTGGGCAAGTTTTTAGAGAGTACAGTGGATTTAAAACTCCTACTGCTCTTCACACTGTGTGAGAAAGATGGCCCAGTCTGATTGAGGTCCTACTGAAAATCTGTGGAATGAATTAGAGGTCTGTGCACAGGTGATCCCCTCAAAAAAATTTTTGATCTTGAGCATTTTTGCAGAGAGTGGAATTAAATAGCCAAATTATGTTGCACCAAGTCAGTAAACCCCAAAAAAGTGCTGCATTACAAGCAAATGGGATTTGATCATATCTGTTATGATTAAGATCATTGTTACTTTTAAACTTGTGATAAAATGCGAGCAGTTCTATTGCATTGTTTTTGTGCTTGGTCAGATATGTTCCATTTCTGAGCAGTTCTCAAACTGCTAATATACTATATGTACTTCCAATAACCACCATTCTTTGTCCTCTGTCTAGTTCTCCATGCCATGGTTATCCCCCGGCTCAACCCTCCTGCCCTGACCCCAACAAAGTGAACTTCACTTCTCATGGAGGCTCCGCCTTCTGCCCTGTCAGTCTCCTGAAGCCCCTTCTCCCTTCCATGGACTTGCTGTTTCGCGGCCTGTCAGTCTCACCTGTGACTGCCTGTTCAGGCCAAAACCTCACCTCCTGCCCTACAGCAGCACTTCCTGTGAGTGGATTCCTGAGTGGGCCCCTCCCAGACTCTACCACATCCTCCATTTAAAACGCTAGGAGATATTCGATGGCGGAAAGCAGGAAGTGGTTCACCACTTCCAGAAGAGCAATGGACCGAGACTTTGTGCCATCAAATCATAGACCTGACCAAGTAATGGTTTACCGGTAGTCGTAGCAAGCACTAACTGTTTACTTTTAGATTATATCAGGAGATACGTGAGAACAGGAAAGACAATCTGTCACCAAAATAAAGTAGAAAGAGCTCTGACACACTCAGGACAAACACCCTAAAATTGTACTTGTGAATAGACTCACATGGCAAGGTACCAAAAGTGTATGTGATGCTGCATATTTTCTGTTCTGTCTTGGTTGAAATAATGATTGATTTCCTTAAGCTGCTTTTAATTAGGCTTAGTGGGTATTGAAGCTGTACTTGCAGAGCAAGACTCCATGTGATGTCCACCTTAAAACAGATGCCCCACATAGAGTTGTTTTTTTTTAAATCCAGACATTCATTTTGCTCCATCAAATTTTGTGTTATAGAGGTGACAATCCTATTTATTATTCGTAGTCTCCCTTGGCCTTGAGCTTCACCCTTTCTCATTCAGCATTGACGTGCAATACAAAATAAGTCTGTGCCCTTTTGTTTAAATCGGTCAAATAACAAACTAGGTCAAAATAAACCTGTTTGGAGTTGACCGGTCAGGTTTATGGTCACTAAATGACGTCGGAATCCTTTTAATTGAACGTTCGAAACGTTGAACGAGCATTTATTTTCCGAAAACAAGTATAGATTGACATCTTTGGCATTATCCACAAAGAGCTGGCATACACGCATCTGAAATACGTTTTCTACATAGTGTTCACCTAAAGAAAAAAAAAACTTTCAAAATGGAAAAAAAGGCACTGATTTCTTGCATATCAAACCCTATATTTTTTGTATTTTTGATATTCAGAAAGAATATTTTTTCTGGTTTGTCTTTTTTTTTTTCAGTTATTAAAAAGAAACTGAACTTTTGCCTTTATCAGGATATTTATCTACATTAGAATGTAGCAAGTACAAGGTTGTTATAGCACTAAACACAGGCAGTGGAAATTCAGCTTTCGTGTTCATCACACAGTATGTTGGAGCATGTTTTTAATTGTTTTGTTTGTTTTTCTTGGATTCTTCAGAAACTCAAATGCTCCTGTCAGCAGTCTCGCAGTGGTGGAAGGTTGACTCATTGAAGAAGCTCGCTCAGTTATAGAACGTTTTCGGGAGTAAAACAAATTGTGCCGGTGTTTGCTGATGTATTACAGATATACCACTATACCTTCACTGCATAATTTAATGTCATCGCACAGCAGTATTTATATGTGTATGTGTTTGTGTGTGTGTCATGTGTTCACACAAAGTAGCAGTGCAAACCTTTTTTTTTTTTTTTAAGATTTTGTTTTGTTTTATAAAATGTTGTGCCATTTTTGTATGTAGTACCCACGGCCCAGATTCTCAGGGTAGTTTTGTTCAGATTTGTTCGGTTGAACTTCAGCTCAAAGTGTGCTGGGTCAGTTCCCTGTTTCTAAAAAAAAAAAAAAGGAAATGAATGGTTATCAGGGTGTTTTGTTTATAGTGTTGCTTTGCATCTTTTTTTTTGTTTTCTGAAGAGGTGCTTTGTAAAGTTTTTCCCCTCCCCCTTTTATTTGTCATTGTCACATGCAGTAAATGTCTTTTCCTTGTAGATTGGACTGCTGCAACAATGTTTGCTTGGACTACTTTTGAGTTTCGTCAGTTATTTGGATGATATAAAAAGAGTACAATAATGCAAAATTGCTTGTTCTTTTGTATAATTATGCGAATTGTTCGGATTTAAAAACGAATTAATGTTTACTGATTAAGCGTTCGGACCTGCAGCTTTAATTATAACCATGTAATAACTGTTTACTAGGCTGGAGAAATTCGTTTTCCAGACACGTGTAGTTTTGCTTTGAGTGGTTGTAGCCACGCCCTTTCTACAATCCCAGCGCCGCTATTGGACAGTGCTAGTCCTCCTGGACCAATCACAATCCTCCACATACAGAGACGTAGAAATTCAAAGCGCCCTCGGTTCATAAGGACCCTTTTATACTTCAAATAGTCGCCCAAATAGTTCCCTGATTAAAATAATACTAATAATGGTCATTTTTGTAAACAAAGCTTTTTGCTCTGTAAAAAGATATAGTAAGTTTGCGTATTTCTTATTAAAGGGTGGAATTGGTCTGGTGTAAAAATTGAAGGATCAGTTTGCAGTGATATTTAGAGGCGTCAAATACTTCCTGGAGTGTCCTCTTTGAGACATGTTATTACAACCTGAACCTATCATTTACGCAGGAAAGTGAGATGTTTAGGAGTTGAAATAGTAGAGCTCTGCTGTAATGATATGTTCAGAATAATCCATGTGCCGGTTTGAGAGTAATAATAAGTTGCAAAGCCGATCAGGCGCATGCAGCAGGAGACTCCTGACGGCGGCTCTGGTCCTACAGGATTGACGCGTTAAATATCAAAATATCAGAGCATCTCATGAGCTGCTGGACAGCAGGAACGGGAAGGTTTCGGCTTTGTGTTTTCAGCCTTGGGACATTTTTTTTTTTTTAAACCACTTTCTGTAGTTGATATAGAATCAGTTGCACCGGGCTGCGTTTCAGAGATGCTGCGTGGAAATAGGACCAGAAATCTGTCCTAGGATCTGATCTTCAGTTTTGTCCAAAATAATAATAATAATAAATAATAATATTAATAAATCCAGATCCAGGCAGAGAAGGAGTAAATTGTTGTAACAGCTCCGCCTGTGTACTGTTATCATTCCCGGCCTTGTGCCAGCCGGTAGCGTGGAGCGGGACGTGGGCTCGCGGGGTCCTGGAAGCGGAGCTGCCTCGGTGTCGGTGTCCATATCTGGATTCTCGCTCACGAACGACGGCATGGTCGCGGGGAAAGGCGGCGTGAAAGCGTCGCTCTGGCACAACGAGAGAGTGCGTTTCACCGTCTGTTTTCTCGGAGTCTTCGTGTGTTACTTTTACTACGGGATCCTCCAGGAGACCATGTGAGTAAATTGAACTGCAAAATACCATAAATAACGTTCCCGCAACGTTGTAGGAACCTCTACTGTAATAGCGGTTACAGAGTGACTTTTTATAAAAAAAGAATTTTTGCCGGTATGATAATCGAGTCGAATGTTATCACGGTTTCACGGTATGAATAATTTTACATACACAAATAAATGGGGATAAAAAAAATACGTAAACACATTTAAAAATAATAAAATATACTGCACAAAAAAATAATATTTTTAGGTGTATAGACTCTATATATATTTATAACAGACTATCACATCTACACTATGTGAAAAAAAAAAAAAGAAATGGGACAATTCCCAGTGAGGGTGGAGGAAATTATAGGAGCAAATTGGGACTAAATGTAGAATGCAATTCTCAAAAAGCACATATCATACTTACAACCAGGTGTCCACAAACTTTTGGCAATATATGCAGTAGATCTTCCCCAAACGGTTTCCCACAGATGTCCAGAAAAGCCAACAAACATCAACATGTGAAATGCATTGTAATACATTATTAGGTATACGTACATACGTTCCACACATCAAGGAGCAATCTGAAGAAAATGACCAAGGAGGTCATGGGCTTCAGCCTGAATGTGAACAAGAATGTGGTAAAAGACTGTTGTTGTGTCCCAATATGTTTTTCACCTAACTAGTTTGGGAGACTTTTTCCTATTACATTCTTTCTGCGTATTGTTGCGTTATAACTGTCATATCTTTAGAATAAATGCTTATATATGTACCCAGAACGGTATGGCCTTCAACAATGTTTTGGTACATCACATTACATTAAGTATATCTAACTTCATGATTTTATAGTTGTCACAGAAGCATATATATATATATACAGTACAGACCAAAAGTTTGGACACACCTCATTCAAAGAGTTTTCTTTATTTTAATGACTATGAAAATTGTAGCGTCACACTGAAGGCATCAAAACTATGAATTAACACACGTGGAATTATATACATAACAAAAAAGTGTGAAACAACTGAAAATATGTCATATTGTAGGTTCTTCAAAGTAGCCACCTTTTGCTTAGATTACTGCTTTGCACACTCTTGGCATTCTCTTGATGCCTACTTTGAAGAACCTACAATATGACATATTTTCAGTTCACTTTTTTGTTTTGTATATAATTCCACATGTGTTAATTCATAGTTTTGATGCCTTCAGTGTGACGCTACAATTTTCATAGTCATTTAAATAAAGAAAACTCTTTGAATGGGCAGGTGTGTCCAAACTTTTAGTCTGTACTGTATATATAATAAACTTTTGGTCTGTACTGTATATATAATATATATACACAGTACAGACCAAAAGTTTGGACACACAAGGGGTGTCCAAACTTTTGGTCTGTACTGTATGTGTGTGTGTGTGTATGTGTGTGTGTATGTGTGTGTATATATATATATATATATATAATATATATATAAATATACATATACACAGACACACACACACACATACACGTGTATCCATCCATCTATCTATCTATCTCACTCAATAAACTTTGGATATCTCTCATGCAGGTTTTGGTCTCTCTGTGATTGATATAATCAGGCCTGCAGTGTAAAAACTGACCCAGAGCGAGTGAGATGAGACCTTAAACTGTTGCTAGCTCCAAGATCAACCTAACAACTATTTACTGTATGCCATGCATTAAATAGATAGTTCTGTGTATTATTGTAAATAAAAAGTACTTACTTTTAAGTATCTAGCGCGAGTAGGCACGTACCAGGATTTACACGTCATGTATTAGCAGAGATTGTTGTTGCGTAAGTACTGGAATCTGTACTCAAGCTCCTTCTTGGATTTCTTCATTCATCAGTTTTTAGTTTAAAAAAAAAAAAGGCTTTGAAATTCCAAAATTTTGGGGGATGACTGATTCTAATCTCAGTAACTATTTAGGCTGAATTTGGGACACCACATGTTCTTTCCACAGATTTCCTCTCCAGGATCAGTGATGTCCAGAAATCTATCAATCTATCCCTGGTGATGTTACAGTCCTTCAGATTGACTGGTAGTCAAACTGAACATCACTTTAATATGAGGGTCACTTTAATATGCACTACAGTGGTATTGTTGCAGATTTCCTTTCTAGTGACTGACACTACATTCGAATTGGTCCAGCATTGACAAACATAAGGCTTGTATGGTGATCCATTTACAATTTCAGTCCAATCTGGAAAAGGGCACTGATTTTACCACTACGAGCAGTTTCTATCTACTACAATGCTATAGGGAAGAGAAACTGGGAACAGAAACCAGTGTAGGCACAGGGGCAACAAACTGGTGATGCTGGAGCTGTGAAATGGTAACAGCATGTTACTGTGTGAAAGATCAGATAACCCCCTGTTGTTTAGTCCTAAAAATATATTTCATAAAGTCTCTTATTATTATCAGTACTTATCATGTAATAAGTTGGAAAAAAAAAAGGATGACTCTCAGGAAAAGTGATGTGCGGCGCCATAATCATTTTCTTCAGATTGTATGTTTGTCTTTGTCATCTCAACCTAAAATAGATGGTGGTTTTACATAGTTCTGGTCAGCTCTGCCCGTGGTGGGGTGTGGGTTTGGTAGCTGTAGTACATGAGAAAGTTACAAAGATTCTAGGAATTAGAGAGAAGTTGGCAATACAATGTGTTTACAACACAGCTTAAATGGAAAAAAAGTTTTTACACATGAATCATAACTGTACATGGGACAGGAAACAAGGTGCAAGCAACAAAACCACAATGCATATTTATATGTGATAGTTCTCTTACATGGTTTGCTTTTGAGAAAATTCATGTAATATATGCAAAACCACAGAAACCGCCTTCCCACAGCTGTTCCTCAGTATCTATAGTAAGAAATGTTTATCCTCTGGAGTAAAAGCTGTTGTGCCTCTCCAGCTAGTAGCATCACATGCAAATGAATTTCCTTCAAATAAATGCTGTTTTTATTTCCTCCCAGCTGCATTCATTTGGATTATAATGAAATGAATACTTTACAATAAAACCTAAATCTAATCTTTTTAGAAAAGTTTTTGGAGTATAGATTGAATTACACTTGTTGTGTTGTCACTGTGAGAATTTTTTTCTATTTGCTATATACTGAAGACATTTGGGCTCATGAGATGATTATATGATTGATCGAAATTTTGTAATTTTCCTGTTTAGAACCTGGCACCTTTTTTTTTTAATTTTTTTTATTTTATTTATTATTATTTTTTTAAACCAAACTGTGTTTCAAGTCATCAAATATTTTGGACCATGATCGATTTTTATTGATGTCATTCATAATGATAGCAGTCAAATTAATTTAGAAGTTTAATGTCAATTTATAGAGAAATTCATGTAAGTGGAAAGGGACCCAAAGGACATCAGATGAACAAATAGAATTGTTTGAACTGACCAAGACATTCATAAAACCTTAACCCTATCAAGCATGCATATTACCTCCTGAAGAGGAGACTGAAGGGAGAAACCCCCTCAAAAATAAATCTGGATTAGCATCACAAAATACAAATGCAGCAGGTTGGTAAAGATAAAGGGCTTTGTACTTGTATATAAAACACCTAGTGATGTTAGGAAGCTGGAGTCAGAGCTTAGGGTCAGCCATGCTGCAGCAACCCTGGATCTTAAAGGGTTAAGGGCCCTGCTCAAGGGCCCAAGAGTAGCAACTTGGTGATACTAGGACTTGAACTTTTGACTTTCTGATCAGTAACCCAGAGCCTTAGCCACTGAGCTATATCAGTGGGTCACTGGCTTAATGGTGTTATTGCAAGCAAGGAATATGCAACCAAAATGTAATTTACTTTTATTTCCCATAAATCTGTTGGTTCATTCCTTTTGCGCACCTATAAATTTGGTGGTCTGCCATTAAAGGTGCCAGGCTGTAAGGAAATGAAATCTGAAAATGTAATTTATTGTTTAATATTTATCTCAAACCCAAATGTGTATAGCAAAAGTAATTGCATTGGCCTTGCAGTTCCAGTATGTTTTCAGTTCATAGGCAGTAAATTCTTGGCTGTTCACATCCATATTTATTTATTTATTTATTTATTTATTTATTATATTTATACATCAATATTTATTTATATATATATATATATATATATATATATATATATATATATAATATAATTTTTTATTTTTTTCCCTTCTTCTTACTTTCAAATATCTTCAGCAGAATTCGAAACGATGTCTAATGAATGGGCTCGAAAGCCTGCACTTTGTCCTGCTTGTTAATTTAGCAGTAACTAAAGATTTGCATGGGTGACATTTCCTGATGCCTTCCATTGATAGACTTGTGATATCTTATTACACACTCTCTGTAGTGAGTGTCGCCTGTTTTATTGTGTCTAAGAGAAGTAGGAGTGACCATTTGTCTGGTTCTGTAAGTGTAACCTCATCCCACAATTCCCCCGTTGTGTTTCAGCACACGAGGAGACTACAGCCAGGGGGAGAAAAAGGAGAAGTTTCGCTATGCCACTACACTTGTGTTCATCCAGTGTATCATCAATGCTATTTTTGCCCGGCTCTGTAAGTCTGCCTCTCGTATCGCTGATCCGTTCTCCACCTCTTTAACTTTTCTACTCATTCATTTTTTCTTTTCTTTTTTTTTTTTATCACATCTCCACACAGTGATCCAGTTTTTCGAGGGCTCCAGACCGGACCACACGCGGAGCTGGCTCTATGCAGTGTGTGCTTTGTCCTATCTGGGTGCCATGGTGTCGAGTAACTCTGCTCTGCAGTACGTCAACTACCCCACCCAGGTCAGTCTGACAAGTTCATGCAAAGTTTCCAATCTGTACACAAGAGAATGGGAAGAAAGAAAAGACCCCCATTAACATGTGGAAAAATAATAATGATGAATGTGGCCCGGTGCTGTTACACTGTCATCATAAATATGTGGACATCTGATCATCGTGCTCGCATGTGGTACACAATGTGATACACAACAGTATCAGATGCCTTTGTTTGCTGTATTTGCATTACATTACATTTTCTCTTTACTGCTCCTAAGGAGTCCAGTTTTGTTCCAGCATTACAAAGCCCCTGTTTACACAGTCAGCACTTTGAAGATGTGCTTTGCCAAGTATGGAGTAGAGGATCTTGTGTCCTTAATGCCACTGAAGACCTTTTGGAGTCAACAGTGACTGCACCCCAGAACTCCTAAACCCATCTTTAGTATCAGACCTCACCTGTTTCAGAATGAGCACAAATCCCTAAAGCCATGCTACTGGAAAGCCTTCCCAGAATAGTGGAGGTTATTATAACAGCAAAAGGGGTGAATAAAATGCTAACCCTAGCACTACATCACCATATCTCCTTGAGAGAATATACACATTGTAGGATCTGACAAAAAAAAAAAAAAATCACTTCACCAGTCTTAATATTTTGCAATACACAAGCACTGTAGTAACGTCGGATATGTTCAATGATGTGTTAGTGATTCACTTTGTGTGTATTTATTTGCTAATTAATATAACATTTTACTATTTGCAAAATCATATAACAGATTTTTTTTTAAGGATAAAAATTTTATATAAAACTGTGGGGTTTTTTTTTTAGGTTTTGGGGAAATCTTGTAAACCTATTCCAGGTAAGACATTTTTTTTTTCCCCTTTTTTTTTTTCGAATTGTGACTCACAAATTTACAAACCACCCCTGTAACTATGAGGTGGTATCAAAACGTTTTGAGACCAACCCTGTTTACAAGACAGTTACAAGACTTATTTTTTTCTACGTTTACACACCATCGCCTTCAAGATAGTCCGCTTGCGTAGCAATACGGCGCTCCCAGCATTCCTGCAGCTTCTGCAAATCTTTCTTTTCAAGCTCTTTCTGCTATTCAAGCCGGATCTCCGCAATGGTGTCAAAACGGCGATCTTCAACCCGGATCGAAGAGGGCGAAGACCTCAGGAGACAAAACGAGTAGGGTGGGTGCGGAAGTGAGATAATGTGAATTGTTCTCTGACGATCATCATGCACAAGTTGCTGAATGGTTTTGACATTTTCACGGGTTGAGCTCATTGAAGGTCTTCCAGACCTCTTGCCGTCTTCAGGTGACGTTCTTTCCGCTTGTGAAGCGCGCATGCCTCTTAAAACACCTCGAATGACACGTTGCATCACTGCTGCAAACTTGCCGAATCATGTCAAACGTCTCTGTGGCAGATTTGCGCAGTTTCACACAGAATTTCACTCAGTTTGTTCTAACTTACTGTACATGATGAAATCACAGCCACAGCAAACTCGCGTTGTCAGAATAGCACCAGTTACACCATAGTTCTCGAAACATTTTGATAGCACTTCATAGCTAAACATTTTACACTCGCTTGATTTTGATCAATTGCTCCACTTTTATACTACAGAAGACAGTCAAGTTGTCTATTTTTTTTGTTCTTTGAAATGTTCACGTCTCGCTCGCTTCGCTTTCAGTCATGATCCTCGGTGTGACCATTCTGAGGAAGAAGTATCCCATGGCGAAGTACCTGTGTGTGCTTCTGATCGTCACCGGTGTGGCGCTTTTCCTCTACAAACCGAACAAAACCTCCACCTCTCCAGATGAACATGTGTTTGGCTTTGGGGAGATGCTGCTGGTTAGTTATTACACTTTTTTTATTTCATATTGTCCTACCAGGGATATTTCCATGCTATTAGTTACAGCTAAACAGTCTAATAATCCGTTTAATATCTGACTGATATCTTAATATACAAAAGCTTTACGCAAACACCAGAATAAGCCTAAAGACACCAGTGTGAGGTGAATGTGTCATTCTGATTGATATAGGTGGTGTGGTGTAACAACAAAAGCAGACTAAGCTCAGGAACATGACGGGATCAGGGTGCGATGGCACATGAGCGTTATTGAGAGCTTGCGTTGCAACACGTTAATTAAGTGGAAATAAAAAGCCAGGAAAAAAATAACAGTCCGCTTCATAAACTTGGGCTGCTTTCCAGCTTCTTTGATCTGTATATCAACACACACACACACACACACACCACACACACACAAACACACACACACAGAGAGCCTTCTGTTTGAGAGAGAATGAGAAAACAACTCGTTATAATACCCAGCAGAGATACCTACCGCTGTCCCATGTTATTTTGTTCATTCCCCGACTGGTCCTATCGACACGCATTTACCTGCAGCTGGTGAATAATTAGATTTGCTTTCTCAAATCAGGCTTTAAAGGATTTATATTGTAACAGCTCACCACTTACTGTGGCACTGACTGTAACCTCAATGACAGGTTTACCTTAATGCACTTTTCTAACACATTATTGCTTCTATATTGGAGCAGCACATTTTCCAGGGCTTTTTATAGCACACGATTCAACACTTATAATAATAACTGATATATTAACTAAAACATTACCATCTGGTTATTTTTGTGTGATGTTTTTGGAACTTTTATAGAAGAGTCTCCATCTTCAGCATTTTATTATTTTTTTTAGAAGAAGAAGAAGTGACAGTAAAAGACTTGCCTTCGTGTATCCCAGCGATCTTTAGGAAGCTGGGGTGAGAGCTGGAGCACAAAGGGTTAAGGGCCTTTCTCAAGGGCCCAATAGTGGCAGCTTGGAGATACTGGATCTTGAACCCCCTGACCTTCCGATCAGTAACCCAGAGCCTTAACCACTAGATCTTTTTAAATTTTGTGATTTTTTTTTTTTTTTTTTTTTTTTTTTTTTTTTTTCATACCAACAAACATTTTGTGACATTTTTCATTTTATGGCAGATGACATTATTTAAAGCGATTTACAACTGAGTGGTTGATGGGTAAGGTCCGTGCTCAGGGCCCTTAACATTTAGATGAAGCAGCTAGACATGTTAGAAAAGTGTACCATAGTGTTCAATAATAAATTCAATATTGTCCCAACTGCTTCATTGCCCTTATTATTTCTATGTATGTGCACAAATGTTTTTCGGAACATTTGTTTTCCAACTTGATAGAAGATCCTGAAGAAAACACGTATTCGCGTAATTCATCACCTCTTTCAGCCACATGAAGAAAAGCTGTGACTTGATCCAAACACTGAAAAATTACAGAGCGTGACCCGTGGAGCACGCACGTATTTCACGTTTTGTGTTCTCTTTTGGATGCAGCTCCTCTCTCTGACTCTGGATGGCCTGACTGGTGTAGCTCAGGATCACATGAGGGGGCATTACCAGACAGGAGCCAATTACATGATGCTGAACGTGAATTTGTGGTCCATTCTCATGTTGGGATTGGGTATGTCCTTTTCTTACAGCAGTAAAACATTTGCATTGTGGCGTAGGTATATTTAATAAGAGTTTTAGTCCATACAACATCTAACTATACAAATCTATACACGATTCATGTCAGTTTCCTTTTGAGTTTATATTCTGACCGCTAGATAGAGAGACCCTTCTTTTCTCTAAACCTAAACAGTGACAGGAATAACTGGCATAAGGGCATGCCTTTGTTAGCCACGTTAGCATTAATATCCATCTGTTTCCCATGGCCCATGAGGCTTTACACGAACTGTGGATGGAACTTCCGGTACGACATAATCATTCGCTGTACACATATAGTATCATTGTACCTAACATGGTACTCATATGGTGGTGTGTTCTTAATGATGACTTTCTATTCCTAATATAAGAAATATCCCAATATATAACCTTGCTTACAGTATCGCAATGTATCGCAAAATATCGTATCGCAACCCCTGTATTGTGATCCGTATCGTATCGCCAGATACTTGCTGATAAACAGCCTTATAAAGACCGCATTTTCCACGGTTTGCAAAATGTGTCTCAAACCATGTGTTTTAGCTAATTATTCAAATCTGTTTTGAATAGGTTTGGAAACATCACATCTAGTTTTTTGGTGTATGGATGGAAACATCTAGTTTTTTGGTGTATATTCTATATCCAGATATAATTCGGACACATAAATGTACTGTACAAACAAGAGGTAAAATCTGATTTCAGTGTAGAGGTCAATAGATGGTTTTGCTGATTAATCGGCAACGATAGTTGATTGCTAGAACTAGTGGTTATCTGCAAAAATCCATACCAATAGTTTTTCCAGGTTGCTTTTTTCTTTATAGTACGGGAGCGGCCTCTAGAGACGAGTCACCTATGCCACGTGTTGTTTATTTGAAGTTGTATATTATTTTGGCTGTAGCTGAGTTACTTTTTGTTTTAGTTTAAATGCTTCTTTTATTTTCCAAAATATTTATTAATATAATTAATATATTCATATGTATTTCTTTTAGCACATTTTCATGAGTCAGTATTGTTTATTACTGTTTATAATTTTTATTTTTGTAAAAAAGTTCAGAACTATTTTGAATTGATTGGTATGGATTTTTTTTCTTTTATCCAGTATCCATTTTCAAAACTCAGTCAATTAATTTGTTATCGGCTAGTACTAGCTATCGGTAAAATCGGTTGACCTTTATATCAGTCTGACTATTATATGAATAAATTTGTTTTTAAATTCCATTCTCATTGAAATATTTTTTTTTTTTTCGTGCATCAAACGTGGAACGAAGTTTAATCTTGCACCAATATTAAGACATGACATTCTGTAAAATAGCAGGAAGCACAGACAGGATTTTTGTTGCTGTCATTCTCAGAGGTGAACAGCAGGGGGAGCTGGAGCTCCAGTGTAACTTTATTCGTGGTTTATTTTTCTGCAGTCTGCTTTAAAGGCAGCTGGTCGGATTCGGCTGAGCCCAAGCAGCATCTGTTCAACCGAGTTCTCGCTGTTAATCTTCCAGCGCTGCACACTCTGTACATAATCTCATGACTCACTCACAGAGACACAAGACAGAAATGTATTTTCTGCTTATGGATAAAAAAAAAAAAAAAAACAATATCTGAAAGACAGGCATCAAACTTATGGATACTTAAACGGTTGCTCTGTTTCCCAGCTGTTCTGTGGACAGGTGAGGTGTGGGAGTTTCTAAGCTTTGCTGATCGCTACCCCAGTGTCCTCTACAACATTTTGCTCTTTGGATTCACCAGCGCCCTGGGACAGGTGAGACACAAGATTACACACACCTGCTCTCATACTGTTATGTAATGTATCTTGTTTCAATAACAGCACCTTTCTCTACATCCTCTTTCAGACTTTTATCTTTATGACGGTCGTGTATTTCGGGCCTCTCACCTGCTCCATCGTCACAACAACAAGGAAGTTCTTTACCATCCTGGGCTCTGTGCTGTTGTTTGGGAACATCATCACGCCCTTGCAGTGGCTTGGAACCCTCCTTGTTTTTCTGGGTAGGTGTTCTAGAGCTGGAATGGGTCTCTCATTGATTTCCTGCACCACGCACACATTACTTTTGTGCTTCATTTACACCATGCTCAGTCTTATTGGTCGACAACTTGTGCTTCAATGGAGGTAGTGGACATCGACACCAAAAAAAAGTCGCACAGTTCAGCCTTTAATAAAATGCTGAAAGGGCTTTACAAAGACCCCAATCATAATTCGTAACAGCGTTGAATAAAACATTATTTTAAATCCCAGTGAAATACTAAAACATCTTGAGAAACATCTTTACAAGATATACTTATTTTCCCCCAAAAAAAGGCAAAACTCCTATGAATATGCATGAAAATGCTAATTGGAAACGTCCCCATGTTTTTGTACTGTCGCTAAAAATAGACGTTACCCAGCTAACTGCAGACGAGGGAAAATCTGCGTCTCTGTTATGCTCTGAGGAAACATGGTGCTTAAATGGTTTGCTCTCACGTGTCTTGTTAGAGGGATGAGTCACTTAAAATCATATCAAAGGTGTCCGGCTGATCACCTTTATCCTCTGATGAAACATTTCTATCCTGCTGGGTTTGGTGTCGTTGTGAATGACCTTACCCCCCCCCCCCACGCACAAGGCACGAGGAGTCACCCATCACCATGATCACCATGATTACCATGATCATGACCCTGATTGGAAAAATATATTTTTTGGAAGAAATAAGTTCATCCATCCAGTAAAACTTCATAATTAATGTTAGAGATTTTTTTTTTCTTTTTAATCAGCAGCCAATTATTTTTATTTACCACTAATATCATTCTTTAATTGCAAATACACAGACTGCAGTGGAAATCTCAAGCCCAGCTTATATCACACTCACTGAATTATTATTATTATTATTATTATTATTTATTTTATTTTTTTTATGTAAGTATAGAGAAAGTGTTTTAAATGAAATCGTGCACCATTTCAACAGCCATGACCTGAAAGACTTTAGATGTTTCTAGAAATATTGGAAAAGGTGTTTAAACATCTCATTCCATTTCAAGCACCCCTACTTTGAAATTTGTCAGTAATAATGTGATAAAATATTTGAATAAAATTACAATTTGGAAACATCTCCAACTCTCTGCAAACTCGTCCTCGTTCCCTGGGATTGGGCGTCTTGTTCAGTAGTACTTCAGCACTCTTCAAATTCGGTACTTGTAACGTCATGACGACTGAAAAATGTTTCGCCACTTTTTGCATGCTCGGAACACGACTCACGATGAAACTCAGAAGCGCTTTGGTCTTAAAAATGCCACCACATACTTGTTTAATCCTCTGCAGTTTCACCACTCGTCTCGAGTACCGTAACGAATCACGGACGAGTACCGAGGTACTGCTGCATATTGGGATATGATTGGATTTTGAAGTTTCAAGACTAGTTTTGTAACACGCCAACAGATGGCAGCACAAGGCTGCACGCACAGTCACAAGGAGCACCGACCTTCATAACCTTCATAAGTCAGTGTGCCAATAGGCATCATCCTGTGTACATCGGGAGCTGCACATTTGTAGCTATTTCGACCACGTGCGTTCCACATCTGCTGTTCTGACCACATGCGTCACCGAGCTCTCCTCACATATTTGGCTCCTGCAGACTTCGCCTTCTTAATGAAGAGAAAGATCCGGCTCAAAGGAGGTCGTTTTGACATCATTGCAGAGATCTAGCGATTATAGCAGAAGTTGCTTGACACGCTTCGAAAAAGAAGACTTCCAGGACACGTTCCAGAAGTGGCTGGAGGCATTGTATTGCACTATTTACAAAGTGATAGTGACCATTTTCTATTCAAAATAAAGTTTCCCCTCTGTTTTCTAAAGGAACACAACAAAAAAATGGTGTAATTAGATTTTTTTTTTTTTTTATTAACCTTAAAATCTTTATTAGTACATTTAGTAAAATTGCCTAAATAGCTTTTTCAAGCACTCTTCCAACTTGTGCCTATTAGACTTTCACTTGTAAAGTACTCGAGCGCTTGGTGTTGCATTTGCTGTTTCATTTAATGTTAATTTAATGCTGCGTTTGTGCATCTTTTGCTCATCTAAGATAGCACAGTTCTGTGAAAGCACATCACAGCCTCTCTGTGTCTCTGTCTCGCAGGTCTCGGATTGGACGCCAAGTTTGGAAAGGTGCCCAAGAAGACTACGCATTAAAGCACAAAGTGGAACGCGTGTGCAAGCGTGCACTCTACTCACATACAGAAAACTTGAAGAAACATCCGTTTCGTCTGGTGCACCACTCCATCAGTGGCTGATCTGAAAAACATGTACTTATTTGTATGCCTTTTCACCCATGACTCACTAAAACAGTGGTCATATGGTAACTTAAAAAAAGCAAAGACTGGATAGTGATAGAAAATTTTAGATTTTGTTTTTGTTTTGTCACAGTACCACACACTTCGACTTTGAACTATATTTCCAAGGAAGTTTAGAGCCAGAGGACCGCGAGCATGATTGATGTGAATGATTTGCGCACTCGTGGTAGGCATGTGCACCGACTCAGATTGACCAGTTCTAAACACAAACACAACCCCATGTGTTAGTGTCAGTTTTACTCTGAATCCTGCCAGACGTCTCTTTTGCGGTTTCTTTAGTTTTTAATGTATAATGCACATTCATGTGTGTGTGTCTTAAGTGTGTTCCATCACACATCCGTTATCTGAGACTTGCTTGATCCTCAATGTCCACTGCATCTAAGCTGCATCAGATCTAATCTGGTGTACAAAATCGGCTCTTTTATGTAAAACATGACGTTTTTCTTTTATCTGTGTTCCTGTCAAGTGTTTAGCTTATTATACAATCCCTTTTCCATACATTTCGGAGAAATAATTAGAATTCGAAAATAATCAGTTTTGAGGGTTTTTTTGACCAATTGCACCTGTATTGGATATTTAACTGAAAGGGAAACTATGCCAGACTATCGTGGGTGTGTGATGACCAGCTGTTGTGTGTTCATATTGTGTTTCGAGTCTGCCAACGAAGCCGTGTTGTCCGTCTGTCCATTGAGTAGGGGTGGGGAGGGGTAAATCCAACCAGATGGCATTAAACTTATTTTGGACATGAATAAATCCACCATCTTTGTCATTACTCCACATCCAGGATTCACCATAAAATACTTAACAGAATGCCTTCTCTATTTTGATGATTTATCTTTGGTAGCCATGTCAGCATGATTGCAAGATAGTGTCGCTTTAAACCAGGTCAAACGACCCTTTCTACCCAGCTCTCCTATTCCTGACATCGCTGTTTGTTTCCTGCTTGCTTAACCAGGACTCGCTGCAACGAAAGGTTAATGCTCAATTCGGAGCAGAAAATGAAATTGCAGGGAAACAAACACGAGTGGGTGTCGGGGAAAGCAATCTGATTAAAAGAGTCAGTGGAGGAGAACAGGCAGAGCGACAAAACCCTGCTCTACTCTTTTCTCTTTTTGCTTCAGTATAAAGGGTATAAAAAAAAACCCACGATTTTTAAAAAGTTCTAAGGTCTTTTTAGCGACATGCAAAGACTTCAAACGGTAAAGAAGGGAAAAATAATGCTAAACAGCTTACAGTTGTACAAAAATGCTATCAAATCTTTCATTGAAATAACTCCATTCTAAGTATTATCCTATATTATCCTTTATTTCCACTCCGTGTTAACAAATATATGCAACATTCTGTTGGCATCATAACCTACAACGGAGTTTTCTCATAATGTTTGAGGAGATTGGGTGATTTAGACTCGGGAATCTGAGAGCCTCAAGCCTAGGTTCAGAATCTCTCCATGCGAGGAAGTTCGAAACATGACCCAGTTGTAGCTACTTGGCCAACACAGACAGATTTTTATTTGAAAACTCCTTGTATATCATGGGGTTCATGATGCCATTTTTTCTTAGCAAGGTTTTCAGGTCCTTTGGAGTTAAAACAGAACTGATGCCACCATACAGTTGGGACACTAGTTCTTTTTCTTTATAGCCATTCTTCTTCTTCTTCTTTTTCTTTCGGCTGCTCCCATTAGAGGTCGCCACAGCGGATCATCCGTCTCCATACCCCCCTGTCCTCTACATCTGCCTCTTTCAGACCAACTACCTGCATGTCTTCCCTCACCACATCCATGAACCTCCTCCCTGGCCTTCCTCTTTTCCTTCTTCCTGGTGGCTCCATCCTCAGCATTCTTCTACCAATGTAGTTCATATCCCTCCTCTGCACATGTCCAAACCATCTCAATCTCGCCTCCCTCACCTTGTCACCAAAACATCCTACATGGGCTGTCTAATTTCTAATCTTGTCCATCCTCGTCACTCCTAACGAAAACCTTAACAACTTCAGTTCTGCTACCTCCAGCTCCACCTCCTGTCTTTTACTCATTGCCACTGTCTCTAAACCATACAACATCACAGGTCTCACCACAGTCCTATAAACTTTCCCTCTCATTCTTTCCCAATAGCCATTCTTCTTACTGAGACTAAATACAGCATCTGGTTCTAGTCAGGTAATATCTAGCAATCTCTTGGTGTTAATGTTTGTGGATAGATGAATTAAAAAAAAAAAAAAGGCTTTGCTGTAAAGTTGTTTATTGGAATGAAGATGGAGTCTTCTTGTAGAAGAATGACAACTGCAGATTTTGGGGTGACCTTTTTTAAAAAAAAAAAAAAACTTTAGAAAAAAGGTCAACTGAAAATCTGCAGTCGTCATTCTTCTACAAATCTCCAATCCTTAGACAAACTATCCTACTAAAAGAACCTGGATGCAAGATAGAATGGTGTTCTTTTCCAGGCAGTTTCATTACAGATCCAGATGACTAAATCTTCTTCCGTTGTGCCCTGATTGTGGATATGGACATTTTTGTGTATAGAGCTATATGTGTTGTTTCATTGCATTGTTTATGCAGGTCAATGCACATTTGTCATATTTCATTTGTGTATTCTTTAATGTTTCTCATATTGATGAATGCCTAAAGGAAGATGTACTCTGTCACTTTATGGTGAAACTGGAAGTCGAAAACACGCATAAGAATGTTTGAGTAACTGTAACTAAGTAAGTAGATTAGTAAGTAAATGGGAAAGTGAGTGGAAAAGCAAGTAATTATATAAGTAAGTAAGTATACAGGGAGTGCAGAATTATTAGGCAAGTTGTATTTTTGAGGATTAATTTCATTTGAGGATTCAATTTGAACAACAACCATGTTCTCAATGAACACAAAAAACTCATTAATATCAAAGCTGAATATTTCTGGAAGTAGTTTTTAGTTTTAGCTATTTCAGGGGGATATCTGTGTGTGCAGGTGACTATTACTGTGCATAATTATTAGGGAACTTAACAAAAAACAAATTTATACCCATTTCAATTATTTATTTTTACCAGTGAAACCAATATAACATCTCAACATTCACAAATATACATTTCTGACATTCAAAAACCAAACAAAAACAAATCAGTGACCAATATAGCCACCTTTCTTTGCAAGGACACTCAAAAGCCTGCCATCCATGGATTCTGTCAGTGTTTTGATCTGTTCACCATCAACATTGCGTGCAGCAGCAACCACAGCCTCCCAGACACTGTTCAGAGAGGTGTACTGTTTTCCCTCCTTGTAAATAGCACATTTGATGATGGACCACAGGTTCTCAATGGGGTTCAGATCAGGTGAACAAGGAGGCCATATCATTCGATTTTCTTCTTTTATACCCTATCTTGCCAGCCACGCTGTGGAGTACTTGGACGTGTGTGATGGAGCATTGTCCTGCATGAAAATCATGTTTTTCTTGAAGGATGCAGACTTCTTCCTGTACCACTGCTTGAAGAAGGTGTCTTCCAGAAACTGGCAGTAGGACTGGGAGTTCAGCTTGACTCCATCCTCAACCCGAAAAGGCCCCACAAGCTCATCTTTGATGATACCAGCCCAAACCAGTACTCCACCTCCACCTTGCTGGCGTCTGAGTCGGACTGGAGCTCTCTGCCCTTTACCAATCCAGCCACGGGCCCATCCATCTGGCCCATCAAGACTCACTCCCATTTCATCAGTCCATAAAACCTTAGAAAAATCAGTCTTGAGATATTTCTTGGCCCAGTCTTGACGTTTCAGCTTGTGTGTCTTGTTCAGTGGTGGTCGACTTTCTGCCTTTCTTACCTTGGCCATGTCTCTGAGTATTGCACACCTTGTGCTTTTGGGCACTCCAGTGATGTTGCAGCTCTGAAATATGGCCAAACTGGTGGCAAGTGGCATCTTGGCAGCTGCACGCTTGACTTTTCTCAGTTCACGGGCAGTTATTTTGCGCCTTGGTTTTTCCACACGCTTCTTGCGACCCTGTTGACTATTTTGAATGAAACGCTTGATTGTTCGATGATCACGCTTCAGAAGCTTGGCTATTTTAAGACTGCTGCATCCCTCTGCAATATAGCTCACTATTTTTGACTTTTCTGAGCCTGTCAAGTCCTTCTTTTGACCCATTTTGCCAAAGGAAAGGAAGTTGCCTAATAATTATGCACACCTGATATAGGGTGTTGATGTCATTAGACCACACCCCTTCTCATTACAGAGATGCACATCACCTAATATGCTTAATTGGTAGTAGGCTTTCCAGCCTATACAGCTTGGAGTAAGACAACATGCATAACGAGGATGATGTGGTCAAAATACTCATTTGCCTAATAATTCTGCACTCCCTGTATAAGTAATTTAGTGGGAAAGTAAGGTAAGTAATTTAAGAAGGTAGATAAATTAGTAAGTTAATTAAGTAAAGAGATAATTAAGTTAATTAAGTAGGTAGATAAGTAATTTAGTGGAAAAGTATGTTAAGTAAGTATATAAGTAAGTTAATAAAGTTAGTAGATTAGTAAGTTAATTAAATAAGTAGATAAGTAAGCAAGTTAAGTATATTAGTAAGTTAATTGAGTATATAAGTAAGGTAGATAAGTTAATTAAGTAAATAAGTTAAGTATAAAAGTAAGTAAGTAGATAAGTTAATTAATTAGATAAGTAAGTAAGTAAGTGGGAAAGCAAGTAAGTGGGTTAGTAAATATGTAAGTTAGTGAGTAAGAAAGAAAGAGCTCTTTTACTTGTCACATATAAACTACAGCACAGTTGAATTCTTTCTCCGCACATCCCAGAGATGTTATTGAGCTCAGGGTCAGCCATGATACACCTCCCCTGAAGGACAGAGGATTAAGGGCCTTTCTCAAGGGCCCCAGAGTGGCAGATTGGCGATACTGGGACTTGACCCCCAAACTTCTGATCATTAATTACAGCAGCATCTATTTAGGACACGTCCAAAATGTAAAGTGCTTCTTAAATATGATGTTCAGTCAGCAACTGTGTCATGTTTCATGTACTATTCCTGTCAGAATGTATGAGCACAGTCTCTCTCAGTGCAGTGTGCATTAGAACCTGAGATTATCTCCCATTTATGCTGACAGGAATAGGTGTCCAAGATGTTGCCTATTTAAAAACAATAAACCAACACGCCATACCGCGATTTATATATAACATATTAAAAAAAGAAACTCGGGTAATGGTTTGGAAATGAATTAAATCATTAATCACGAGGGACAACGCGAGAAACAACGCTAAATGAATTTTAAACAGGCACACCGTGAAGTACCTATGAAGGTGTACTTGAAGGGACGTCGCTGCGTTGCTATTAGCATTAGCAGAGAAGCTTAGTGTGACTTTCCCCAAGGCCGCGACCATTTCTACAGCTGTGTGAATATTTTGTTTGGAAGAAAACGAGAATGTTGGGCACAGTTAGCCGGCAGTTGAGAACCCACCCGTCTGTAAGTAAAGCTAAAACACGATATAGTCTGAATACGGAGCACTGGTTCCTCTATCAAGTGACTTTTAGTGCTAGTTTAGTCATGCTGCATGATGACGCTAGCAGGGCGGCTAACTCGAGGATTGAGCCACTTTAAACAATAAAACTCGAATGAGGATATTTTAATGTGATAATCAATAAAATATAAACGATTTTTTTTAAATGTATATATATATATATATATATATATATATATATATATATATATACATCTTTTGAAAAGTTGTAAAACTAGTGACGTCCGTGACGTAATAAAGCTGTGAAGAAATGTGTAGATACGGCTCGCGCTTCAACGAGTGATAAATAAAACATTATTTATTTTTATATATATATATTTCATTCACACCGTAACACATTTAAAACTTTAATAACCCACAGAATATCTATAACTATATTGTGATATATTTATATTTGAATCGTAATATATATTTATAATCTAATAGTTAATCTATAACTATTTTGATTAAAAAAATATATATATATATTATTATTATATAAATATATTTGAATTAAAATATACAAATATAGTTATAGATTAACTATATTAGATTATAGATTATAAATATTATGATTTCAAATATATATGAATTGTAATATAGTTGTAGATATTCTGTGGGTTATTAAAGTTTAAAATGTTTGAGTGTGAATTAATATGAACTTGTAGTAGTGATGCAGCTAATAGTTAGCAGTAACTTTGAGGACGTGAAGGACATTGTGTGTGTGTGTGTGTGTGTGTGTGTGTGTGTGTGTGTGTGTGTGTTCCTCTGCACTCCTCACACTGCTTGAAATGCAGCCATATTTCCATGCAGTCTTTTCTTCTGTAGCTTTTATAACATCGCAGGTGGACCAGTGCTGGCTGACTGCGTTCAGGGGGAAAGGGAACTGCTGTCACATCAAGTCACCAGATGACATCAGAGGCCAATTTGCATGACGAATCATAAAATATTAAACTATTATAAAATCTTGCAGCAAGCACGAAGTTGTCTTTGGTCTTGTTACCATGAAGTATTTATTTTAGAATCCTCTTTTATGGAGTTAAGTATCATTGATTGCATGTGCAAGGAATTTCTTTCAAGGTGCGTTGATGCAATAAAAATATCACTAGTAGAACAATAATAAAGTAATAAATCGATAGACATTGATGGTACAATTTGTGCAAAAGTGAGGAAGTGCAAAGGATATTTACAAAGGATGTTTGTGGTTTCAAAGCCCAAAGTTCTTGTCGTCCTCCTTTTAATTAAAAAATTTATTATTATTTTTTTATTTATAACATCTCTGGACACTGAAACGGTGTGTGGCCGGATCCGCCCTCCGCTCGTGAATTTGCCAACGTGACTGTTTTTACGTACATATTTACTTTAAAGATCTCCATCGCAACTTAGGGACTACATGGTTATTTTGTGTATTTGCACAAGCTTTCTTTAAGAAACCAGCCAATGAAGCAGTGCAAAATAGGAGTTGCTTTTATGACCTGAATATTATAAAGAATAAAGTTAACAGTGGAGGACAAACAGTGGAGACCTTTTATTAGAGATGACCTCAATTAACCGTGACGAGTTATAGGGTTTGGAGTTTAAAGGTTCTGTAGCACCTCAATCAGACCTTGAAAGTAGAAAAAAACAAATGTTTTGGGGAACCTAAAAGTAATTTGCCTTTTACTTATTCTGCATGCAGCCTCCCTAATGACACTTACGCTTCATGCTTTCCCTCAGTCCAGTTAAGAAGCTTAAAAAATGAGCAAGTTAGGTATATTATTAGTTTACAGCCTTGTTGTGGGTTTTCTTTTTCTTTCTTTTTTTTTACCACTACATAAGTGGTAAAAGTGGTTTGAGTTACAGTGTAGTGTTGTGGCTTATGGAAATCCTGAACTAATTTTATATAGTAAATTAGAGCTGACCTTTTTTTTTTTTCTTTCTTTAAGGCTTCAGTAGAGCTGATAGTTCAAAGCTGATTACGTAAAAAAAAAAAAAAAAAGAACAGAGAGATTGTAAAAAAAAAAAAATGCTGAAAAAGATCTGGGATATCCAGGTCAGAGTGGAGTTTTTACAATATGCTGGATCTGGTTCCGAACTGAGATATGAAATAAAAAGTAATCAAAATCTTGTATACATAATGATTTCTTATAGCAGGGCATTAATGTAAATGTGGACGTGTCTGTTTTGCTGTATTTGTATGTAATATTACCGACACTTTGACCGCCACCGTCAGTTTTAATTAGCCACTTTTTTTTTTCTTGTCTCTTTTATTTAAAAACGTGTAAAGGTGTATGTGAGGCAAATTGTCAAGTCAAGTAACTTCCTACCCTCCTCCCTATAGCTGATCCCCCCTCTTTATCTTCATCGGAGGTGGCTGTGCGATGTCTCTGTCTTACCTGGCTCGACTGGCTTTACGTAACCCTGATGTCTGGTAAGATCCACAGCATCACTATCACAGAGCTACATTTCATCAGGTTTTTATTTGAGGATGCACTAAATGGATGATGCCTGTTAACTCAAGGGAGCACTCATAAAAGGAAATCTTTTTCACCTGAGGAATTAACGTTCACGTTTGCACTATAAATCTACCCCTTTTTTTCTATCCACCATTTTATCTGTAAGGAGAATGTCAGTAAGTGGATCATTTTAGGAGTTGAAGTAAAACGTTCATCCGTCTCTGTAATGTTAATGAGCAATTTTACATGCTTCCTTTACTCTAATGAGTTTGAGTGGTTGCCTTAGATTGCATCGTTTTTCCTTGCGGTTAAAGGCATTAACGCTCCATTGAGACTCGTGCATTCGAGCATGCCCTCATTATTCATTCATCCATTCATTCATGTGCTCATCCACAGTTGGGACAAATCCAACAACCCTGAACCCTGGAACAAACTGGGGCCTAACGATCAGTACAAGGTAGGAAGACAGAGGCTTTTAATACTTAATGCATTGCATCAGAATTAAAATCTTTTTTGTTTTTCTTTTTTATTTAAATGATACCAACTTAATGCCTTCAAAATACGGAGTTTTATAATCCAAATTGTTAAAAAGGCTGGCATGGGAATGTGCATTGGATTCCATTGCCTTAAAGATCTGCTCACATCTCAAAGTTTTGCTGCTGAGCTAAGGAGATTGCTACATTTATGTAAACTGAAGGCAAAGATTGGGGGCTCGTGAACGTGTGTAAAGCTTGCACTGTTGCCACGTTGCCTACGGGGATCAAATTAAGAGTTCTGGCAGGAGCGAATGACCGTATCAGAACCCAATCTCCAGCCTTAATGAGTTTAATTCATTAAACCTTGCATTAGCTCATTTTCTGCGAGCTCTGTTAGTAGTCACAAATCTAATCAAGCACTCGCCTTAATGTGAATTTGATACAGAGCCGAGTTAGACGCTTAAACAGCGTTCGAAGTTATTGAATTTTCAAAAAAGCTTGTTAAAGCAGCTACTTGTGTTGCAATTGAAAAAAATGTCCTTTGTTTTGTTTTGTTTTTTGCCCAGTTTTTCAGCGTGAACATGGACTACGCCAAACTGAAGAAGGATCGACCCGACTTCTAAATCCACAGAATCCTGGAGAAGCCTCTTTTACACACTGCTGGACTAAAGGCTTGAGAGAAATGAAAATTAACAACGTAATTGGTGCATCCCCCCTCCCTCTCCGGTGTCCTCTCACCCGATTTGAGAAAAGAGGCACAATCGCACAATTTTAACTCTTGTCATTTGCAAGACCTTTTTGTAAATTATTTGGATTAAATCCTTCTAGTTTTTCTCATTCTTTGTACTTGTCTACAGCAAAACAATAAAGGAGGCTTATCTCCCTTGTACAGAAAACATCATGGCTTCCGGGTCATGCTTATGTTTGTGCGAGTTTGTCGGTCTCGATGCTTTAAAGGCGTCCCTCGTTGTTGAAAGCAGAAGTCAGAGGAGTCATTCCTCTTAACTAATTAGCTTCAGCATTGCCATTCTGAATCGTTTCTACCAGCCTAACCTTTCAACGGGTGCCAAGTAATGGCTGTCTTCCAGGAGACAGAACTGTACAGGCATTCATTCCTGGAGTCCCTGCTGAAATTCTGTAGTATTCTTAGCTTAGAGAGAAGAATTAGAGGAAGAAAAAAAAACTACTTCTTGCCTTCTGTCCGTTCCTGCTGTGGGTTTGTGCTTTGGCATGTCCTGCCTGCTGGACATTTCTATAATTAAACTCTTGAACTCTTCTTTGGATGATTCTTTTTGGTCTGATATCATTCTCTGATAAAGACGGACTTCGCTGAGGAAAGTGCTTGACTTGGCACTTTATTGTGGAATCTGTTGCTGTCCAATTACTTACAGTATCCCTGCCATTGCCTCCACAAAGATTAGCAGAGTATCTCCTGAAATATATACAATAGTATTAAGCACAGTGCTGCCACACTGCCTAGGCACATTTATAGCAAAATTATTTTTTTCTATTTCTAGTCATGTTTTCACAGTGACTGTGGATTCCCTCTGGGTTTTCCTGTTGCTTTGTTTGTTTGTTTGTTCTTTCCACCTCAAAAAAAAATACCGTTTAGTTTGTTTAAAATGAATTGCCACAAAGTTCAAGTGCATGTACACACCTGTGATAGACCAGCATCCAATCCACTATGGATTCCCAGCTCAGACCTTTCATGCATGAAGATGGATTGAGAGTTTACTTAAGATCAAGCTGTGAAAACACCATGTGATGTTTCTACATGACCACCTGTTTGTATCGTGCCTTTATTTAAGGTGAGTATGTCAAGTATATAATGATAAGGTCAAGTGATTAAGCACAACTCCACTGGAACTATTAACACTAGTTTGCGCTTTATAGTAATCATATCGACTTGTTCAATGCACCTTTTAATGTCCACATAATACACACTTTTACATTTTTGGGGATTTTTTTTTTTCAGGTGAATATTTATTTTTTTCCCATCTTGCATGTGAAAACATAAAAATGGATGTAAATATCAAACATGGAAAAGGAACATTTTCATACCATGATCCACTCCTTTGTATATTTTGAAATGGTTTACGGTAGGAAAATAATCAAGTTGATAGTAATGCAGCAATGATGTAGTTAAACCCTGCAAAACAAAAATCAAGATTCTCCCCCCCCGATCACATACGTTCCAGAGTTGATGGTCCAATCCCCTCCTTCGAGGTTTTGATAGTGTTGTGTTAAATACGTCTTCTTTACCCAATTTCAGTAGTTTCAGCAGTGTCCTGTTTGACTTAATTTGACCCTTCTGAAACAGTGCATCATTTTTTCGGTAATCATCTACTGCAAAACATTTACCTGTTTGCTTAGTTAAGTCTTTGTGGTGACACTTTTTTACACCAGGCAGTGTTTATCCACCAATCAGCAATAACCCAATAACAATCAGAGTTGTCCAAGGCCTGGACTTCCCAAGATTTCTGAAGGTATTATGTGGTGTCTGGCACTTAAATCCTGTAAGCTGCAATGTAGATTGGACTTTGGTTACAGATACTTGATCGAACTGAGGTTTGGGGTAGTCAACACCATAATTCTTAAACCATTTCTAAACAATGTTTGCAGTGTAATGGGGAATATTATAGTGCTGGATGAGGCCACTGATATTAGGGAGGTCTGTAGCTGTGAACGAGTGTAACTTAATATATAGTACTGAGTATATAATAAATCCCACCCATGCGATTGATGCCATTGTAACGAGATGTTTTAATGTTATGGCTGCTTAGTGTGTGTGTGTATATACAATATTTGTACGTGCATGTAATAATGTGGAGTATCCATACATATGGCACCTCTCTCATTCCCTCACCAGCCTCTTTTGAGCTAAAGACGACTGAGGAGAAAAACTCTACACCTTGTCATCATTCTGAGGACCAATGGGAGATTTTGCCCGGGTAGAAGATTTCTAATATAG
Organism: Silurus lanzhouensis; assembly: GCA_039877035.1. Taxonomy (NCBI): domain Eukaryota; kingdom Metazoa; phylum Chordata; class Actinopteri; order Siluriformes; family Siluridae; genus Silurus; species Silurus lanzhouensis. Next base: position 8,739,797 of record JBCEWE010002367.1, read on the forward strand.
ACAACACAGAGGCTCCTTCAATTAGTGGTAAATTAACACCTTGAGAAAAAAATGGTCATTATAAAAACAGTGGGATTTTTAACAATGATAAGGAATCCGATTTTAGCCTCAGATAATGTCGAGTGTTTGCCGTTAAGGTGCGCAAACTTTTACTATTATTAGACAGTTTAATATAAAATCTGTGATTTCAGAGAGCACTATTGTCAAAGCTGCTGTTTGGAAACACTCAAGACGGCCAATCAGATTTGAGAATTCAACAGCGGTGAGGTAAAAAAGTTAATATTAGTAACTAACGGATCGTCACTGTTCTGCATGGTAAAAGGCATAGTCTTGTATTACTGTGCAGAGTTAGCAGTTAATATCCACCAGCTCCGTTCCCACAGGAGATTTAATGAACTGATCAAATCGAGTAGCTCTTTAACCGAATCCTCTTCATAAGAATGACTTTTTTTTTTTCTTCTCCCCCGCGGTAAATGCCACTGGGTCACGCGTAGCTTCTCTCAGGCGAGATCGTGCGTGGTGGCGGATGAGAAGCTTACGCGATGCCACCAAATGTCAAGCAGACCTTCAAGCACTGAAAACTTCACCCGCCCTCCCAAAAGTTTATTAGCCTACTAGTTTCCTTCGCTAATGACAGAATAGTTATTTTAGTCTTTAGAGAGATGTTTTTTTTTTACTGTAGGCCTCAAGGAGTGTTGAATAGTTGAGAGAAAAGATATCTCACTTAATAGCGCTGAAATATCTGAAAGGTTGGCAGACTTCAGTAAACAGCTGCTTCCCTTTCTCATTACTTTTCCAAAAAACTTTAAAGCAGTTTCACTTGTTACACTTTATTTTATTTTTTTTGGACTTTATACTATTTTTTTTTTTCTTTTTTAACACGCTTGAAAGATCTCCTGGCTAATTGTCTTGTCTTGTACAGCCATTTAAGACTCCCACATGTCTGGCCTGAGTTGACAGCTGTGAGGGTCCAGGTGGCGTAAAATCAGCTGTTTGGTGTCCACTGGCTGCGACACGTCTGAGCGGTGAGACGGGCCAGGTCTCGCTGACCTCTTCTCACCACCTGAGGTCGAAGGGCTTTCTGTTGTCCTGGTGACAGTTCTGATGAGTAGATAATGAGAACATGAGGAGGATGGAAGGGCAGGGGTGCTGCAAATGGCCTCCTGCAGGTCACCTGAGGATCACTGTTGTGTAAAAAACACACAGAACACCAATTGGTAAGTGCACTGCAAAACCAATACAGGGAGGAGGTCTTTTAGGAACAACACACTTCAAGCCTGTGTACTGTTACAGGGGATTACTTTCTCTCTCACTCGAGTTCTTGCACTGTTCATTTCTCTCTCATACGCATTGTGGGTCTGGCTCACTCGCACATGTTCTCTCCTTCTCACACACACACACACACACACACACACACACACACACACATTGTCAGTCTGTCCCACTCACAATTTCACTCAACCCTGTTCGTCTCTCTTTCATACACTGTCTCACACACACACTGGCACTCTGGCTCACTCTCATGTTCTCTCTTTCTCTCTCTTATATATATATATATATATATATATATATATATATATATATATATATATATATATATATATATATATTAGGGCTGTCCATTTATTAAAATACTAATAACTTAATCACAACTTAATCGCACATTTTTTATCTGTTCTAAATGTACCTTAAATCAATACTTTTCAAGTTTTTAATGCTCGAATCAATATAGACAACTATTGATGCTTTATGCAAATGTTTGTTTATTGTCAGTGAAACCATCAACTCAACATAGAGCATGAAGACAAAGTATTTGTCTGTGACTGTTTTAAAGTAATTGTGGTGTTTTAAAACGGCGTAAATCATCAGGACCCCAAACGGAACTTTCGATATGTTTCCACACGGACGGTTTTAAATGCCGGTTGTTTGCATCATGGTGGGATTTTTGGTGCTTGATTTGAGACTCTGTAAACAAATGTTTAGTGATTAAAAATAATTTTTCTGTGGAGGTTTTTTTTATATATACACTGGTGATCAAAATTAGAGAACAATTTATAAACAATTGAACAGTTCTGAAATAATGTCATCTTCACTGCTCAACAGTTAAAGGAGTTTTTGTCCTGTCTATACCATGCTACCAGAACACCTTTTCCACAAATTAAAAGGCATTTAAAAAAAAACATTATTTTGCAGAAAACACACTGATCAAAATTAGAGAACACTTTCAGATACCTCCCAGTTATTGGTGTTAATCTGGTACCTGGTGCTAATTTCCTTGATTTTCTGTAAACCCCTATTTACTGGCAGCCTCACTTCCAGTATCACTGTTTCTGCAAGATGGTGGGCCGTTCTAAAGTGACTAAAAGCCTCTGGCAGCAGGTTGTCCAGATGAAGGCCAAAGGGATGACCCTATCAGCCATAGCAAGACAAGTTGGTCGTTCCAAATCTGTGATTTCAAGAATATTGAATCTTTACAACATCACAAACTTATTCAAGTCCGCCAAGAAGGCTGGTCGTCTCCGGAAGACAAATACAAGAGAGGACAGAATACTGCGGAGGATCTCAATGGGCAATCGTTTCCACACTGCAGCTGGAATTGCTCACCAGTTCAGCGCTGAACAGTGTAAGGATCTGTCTCGTCATACATTGTCTCGATGTTTAAGAGCATTTGGACTGAAAGCCAACTCTGCAGTGACCAAACCTCTCATTAGCAAAAAGAATCAAAAGGCTAGACTAAGCATGTTGTGTGGACAGAGGAGAACTGGTCCAAAGTTCACTTCAGTGATAAAAGCAAGTTTAATTTATTTGGGTCTGATGGGAAACATTATGTCCGGCGACAAACTGTGGAGGAGACTGGAAGAAGAGTGGATCAAAATCACATCAGAGCAGTGTGAGAGACCAGTGCTGTCCTGTAACTGCAGATGTGCTGAAGTCATTCAGAGCAGAGGCCTGTACACTTCCTACTAATTGCTGACTGTAACCTTCAGAAAATTTGTTGTAATCTTTTTCCATGCTACAGTCATTGTTGTTCTCTAATTTTGATCAGTGTGTTTTCTGCAAAATAATGTTTTTTTTAAATGCCTTAGTTATTTTGTGGAAAAGGTGTTCTGGTAGCATGGTATAGACAGGACAAAAACTCCTTCAACTGTTGAGCAGTGAAGATGACATTATTTCAGAATTGTTCAATTGTTTATAAATTGTTCTCTAATTTTGATCGCCAGTGTGTGTGTGTGTGTGTGTGTGTGTGTGTGTGTCTATATATATATATATATATATATATATATATATATATATATATATAAATAAATAATATATTTACAGTGTTGGGCAGTAACGCATTACTAGTAAAAAAAAAAAAAAACCTTTTTACAGTAACTAATACTGTAATGCGTTACTTTTAAAAATAAAGTATGGTATAGACAGGACAAAAACTCCAACTGTTGAGCAGTGAAGATGACATTATTTCAGAATTGTTCAATTGTTTATAAATTGTTCTCTAATTTTGATCGCCTGTGTGTGTGTGTGTGTGTGTGTGTGTGTGTGTGTGTGTGTGTGTCTATATATATATATATATATATATATATATATATATATATATATATATATATATATATATATATATAATATATTTACAGTGTTGGGCAGTAACGCATTACTAGTAAAAAAAAAATAAAAATACCTTTTTACAGTAACTAATACTGTAACGCGTTACTTTTAAAAATAAAGTAACTCCGTTACCGTATGGTGCGTTACCCGTTACTTTTATAAATGAATAAATTTCGGCTGAAGTGTAGCCTACAGTCTAACCTGTTTACAGCAGCGTCACATTGTAGGATTGGTGGATGAACCACTGTAAACAGGAAGAAGACGCACTGTGGGCGTGTCTCCGTTTATTCAGGTCTGTGCGACAGTAATGGTGAGTCGAGGCGAGAGCAAGACGAGTTTCTTAAAGTGGAAATATGCTCATTATTTCACTTTAGTTGAGTATAAAGACAAAAACTTTTAAGTCAAATGTAAGTTGTGTATTTCTGGTTCGAAGCTCGTATCTACTGCGATAAACAGCAACTCCAATCTGTTGAAGCTCCTCCAGGACCTCCATGCCTGAGGAGCTAGTAGCTAGAAGCTAACCCGGTGTTCTGTTTTCATACTTCAGCTGTGAAAGGAACATTTTAAAGAGCTCAACACAACAGCATAAGCCACTTTAGTTTTTGATTCTGAATATATTATTCAGCTTGTTTTGTTATTTATTTCAAAAATCCTTGTGATATATTCAGTTTGTGCTGCTCTGACTTTAATAAAATAGTGTTTAAAAATGACTTTGTGTTTAAGTCAGTTTTGTGTTTTTATAGACCATAACGCATAAAAGGGCATTAATGGGAACATTAAAGAAGGTTATTTTAAAAGGTAACTAAAAAGTTACTTTTAACAGTAACGCATTACTTTTTGGTGTAAGTAATCAACAAAGTAACTGAGTTACTTTTTGAATGAAGTAACGAGTAACTGTAACTAGTTACTATTTTTTAGTAACGAGCACAACACTGTATATATATATATATATACACACACGACAGGACGTAGTGAATAAATGTGTGTTGCATTGAAAGTTTTAATTTCGCCTCTTTTTACCTCTGTTAATGCGTACAGTTTGACAGCCCTAATATATATATACTGATATTGACACAAATTCATTTTAACGACTCTAATTTTAATAATGTGCGATTAATGCAGCGTACGTTTGTTTGACCGTTTTTATTGAAAATATAAATAATTATAAAAGAGGCTAAATTAAAACGTTAAAAAAAAAAAGTCTGGCTCACTCTCAGATGCTCTCTCTCTCTCTCTCTCTCTCTCTCTCTCTCTCTCTCTCTCTCTTTTTTTTCAACCTCACTCTCTCTCTTTTACACACACACACACACACACACACACACACACACACACACACTGTCTGCCTGGCTCACTCTCACTATCTCTCTCTTTTTCTCTCTCTTGCAATCTTTCACTCTTTCTATATCTCTCTCTTTCTCTCTCTCTCTCTCACACACACACACACACACACTGTATTTCTGGCTCACTCTTACATTTTCTCTCTCATTCTCACACACTGTCTCTCTCTTCCTCTCCCTTCAATTAGCATGCCATATAGGCAGATGCATTAATATGAAGAATCTATTTCCATTTCTCTGGTCATGCTGGACATGTAATAACAGCTCCGTAGCCATCAGAGTTGAGACAGCAGCTGGATGAAATATTTAAAAGAGTCAACCTGAACGGGAAACAAGCACCCTACAGCTGTCAGTCAGGAGTAGCTTCAGACAGCTTTAGATAGTGAAGGACAGGTGTGAAATGTAGACTCATATTTTATTATCAGTTTAGGTTCTGTGCAGACACTGGACTGTCCCGTCTATGATTTCTATCCATTTTCTATAGACTGTCTTCCATTTACAGAGAGTCATCCCTATAAATAACCATCGAAAAAACTTAATGATCCATAAACTGTAACACATACAAATAGCTGGTTAAACAAAAAATGAAGTACTTGCCAAGAAAATCGTTGAAACTATTTAAGCAAACTGCGTTTCATTTGATTAATGGACGGCTGACTGATGCAACAGAGCTCCAAAAGAGACTGCTATCTATAGGCAATAAATATAGCAGTAATGTGAGGCATAAAACTCATCGGGGCGTGCTTCAGTTCTCCATTTTTTCTAGGTAAATAATCAAAGTGTGGTCGTTAATTCCAACAACATTATCCTCCAAGTTTTTTATTCTTCTTACTTCATTAATTTGCTACAACTACTGTTTATGTAGGTCCTGTCTATGTTCTATGCATTTATAGTTACATAGTGGAGAAAATGCTAAAATATTATGTATTAATTAAATAATCACACATCTTGCAGGCTAATCTAATTTATAGTTAAATTACTTGCTGTAATATCTACCAAATGTCATTGCCATTTTCTTTATGAGGAGCTGCAGTCATTCCAACACCAATCCCTTTTTCTTTCCTCTTTTTAAAGGTGAAATCATGTCACTGTGCAACCCCAAAGCTGTTTGTTCTGAGGGCTTTCCTATGGAAGTCCTACAGTCCTAATTATTTTTTTTCTTGTCTTCTCGTGATCAACATCATTTTATCGCCATAACAAATGTTTTCTCGCGATCTCACCATAACAAAATGTTGTTTTCTCGTGATCTCACCATAACAAAATGTTGTTTTCTCGCGATCTCACCATAACAAAATGTTGTTTTCTCGTGATCTCACCATAACAAAATGTTGTTTACTCGCGATCTCACCATAACAAAATGTTGTTTACTTGCGATCTCACCATAACAAAATGTTGTTTACTCGCGATCTCACCATAACAAAATGTTGTTTTCTCGCGATCTCGCCATAACAAAATGTTGTTTTCTCGCGATCTCGCCATAACAAAATGTTGTTTTCTCGCGATCTCACCATAACAAAATGTTGTTTTCTCGTGATCTCACCATAACAAAATGTTGTTTACTCGCGATCTCACCATAACAAAATGTTGTTTACTCGCGATCTCGCCATAACAAAATGTTGTTTTCTCGCGATCTCGCCATAACAAAATGTTGTTTTCTCGCGATCTCGCCATAACAAAATGTTGTTTTCTCGCGATCTCGCCATAACAAAATGTTGTTTTCTCGTGATCTCGCCATAACAAATGTTTACTCGTGATCTCGCCATAACAAAATGTTGTTTTCTCGCGATCTCGCCATAACAAAATGTGGTTTTCTCGCGATCTCGCCATATAAAATTTCGCTTTCTCGCGATCTCGCAATAACAAAATGTGTTTTTTACCGTGATCTTGCCATAACGAATGTTTTCTCGCGATCTCGCCATAACAAAATGTTGTTTTCTCGCGATCTCGCCATAACAAAATGTTGTTTTCTCGCGATCTCGCCATAACAAAATGTTGTTTTCTCGCGATCTCGCCATAACAAAATGTTGTTTTCTCGTGATCTCGCCATAACAAATGTTTACTCGTGATCTCGCCATAACAAAATGTTGTTTTCTCGCGATCTCGCCATAACAAAATGTGGTTTTCTCGCGATCTCGCCATATAAAATTTCGCTTTCTCGCGATCTCGCAATAACAAAATGTGTTTTTTACCGTGATCTTGCCATAACGAATGTTTTCTCGCGATCTCGCCATAACAAAATGTTGTTTTCTTGTGATCTCACCATAACAAAATGTGGTTTTCTCGCGATCTCGCCATATAAAATTTCACTTTCTCGCGATCTCGCCATAACAAAATGTGGTTTTTCCCATGATCTTGCCATAACAAATGTTTTCTCGCGATCTCGCCATAACAAAATGTGGTTTTTCCCATGATCTTGCCATAACAAATGTTTTCTCGCGATCTCGCCATAACAAAATGTGGTTTTCTCACGATATCGCCATATAAAATTTCGTTTTCATGCGATCTCGCCATAAAAAAAAATTAGTTTTCTCATTATCAAGAAGTAATTGTATCGTGAGAAAATCTCGCACCTTGTGAATGTTACCAGTGTATATCATAGAGTACATGTTGCCGTCTGAAATCTCTATCATAAATGTACTAATTTCCCACAGCTAGTATAGATTTATCTCTAGTTTTAATGAGTCTCTGATCAAAGTAAAATGTGATCATCCTTGATGCTGCGAAGATGCTAAAACCTGCTCTTATGCCGAATGCACAGTAAAACTAAATACTGATCATGAGCAAATGATGTTTATGTAAAAAAAAATCATGAGGAAATTAAGTTGTGAAACTTAAAAACATCTCTTTTTTTATGTTAAGATCACGAGAAAATAAGTAATGCATGGCCTCTCAGTACATTCCAGTACCAGAAAATGTAAAAAAAAAAAAAACAACAACAAAAAAACACGCTCTTAATCTGTTCACAAGGTGTTAATATAAACTTGAGCTCTGTCAGCAGGATCTTCAAAATGCTGTTTTAGGAGAATCAATTTCATCTTAGCATTGAGATTTGAGAGGAAAACGCAAAAAGCAAGACCTTATGTTTTCCCAGATGCGAAACATCTACACAAAGAGCCGTGATATTTCTACGGTCCCACCATCGCTATCGGCAGTAATTAGATCGGTCTAGTGTACAGTAATGTTCTCTTTGAAGACCTTTACCTCTCATCAGCACAAAAACTTGTATAGCGGCACGTCCTTATTGACTTCAGGTATACTTTATTATCTTTAAAGTAGTTTGTTCGCCTTAGAAATGTTCCAGAGAGGATCTAAAGTGACTGAGTGTGTGTGAGTGTGTGTGTGTGTGTGTGTGTGTGTGTGTGTGTGTGTGTGTGTGTGTGTGTGTGTGTGTGTGTGTGTGTGTGTGTATTTAGTTCAGGGCTCCGTGTTCTCTAGGTTTAAGTCTCCAATGTTGGCTTTTGGATTATTCTGTCTCTCAGAATAGCAAGCCCTTATACAAGCGAGTGGATGGGCAAATATTAGCTGTGTGGAACACTCTTAGCCTTTCTTTTTTTTTTATTTATTATTTTCTTTCAGTCTCTCCTATTTCATTAGACTTTGCTAGAGTTCCAGTATCAACTTATTACCAGAACTTGTACTCCCTTGTCAGACTGGAACATCAAGCCTGGGAGATATCACTGTGGATTTTCTGCCAGCAGTTTTATCCACACAGACACACAAGCCTAAGAAGCAATAACCCTTGTTTGCTCTTCTAAGCTGCTCCGATATTGTTGAATATATTACATTATGAACAGTGACAGAAAATGTCTTGATCATAGTGGGAACTGATTTATTTGGTTTGGGGTTTTTTTTTGTGCTTGCAGGACAGGCTTTGTAAGTACAAGTGGATTAAAGGCTTTAGGTTGCAATGGATGCATGTTTACAGTTTATGTAAAATTGGGAATATGAAATTTGTGACCAAGTTTACTGTTGTTCCTCTGTATATCTTAACAGTAGATGGTTTTTGAGACACCCTTTGGTGTTTCAAACATCCGTATCTGATTGAAATGTTTAACTTGGCCTGTTTTTTGGGGGGGGAATAAATAAATATGAGCCTGACCACAATGTGGTTGGAAAACTTTTGAAAATAAAGCCTGAAGTGAAAATGCCAGCATTGTCAGCATGTCATAAAGAAAGGCAGTAAATGCATTGCTTATCCTTATTGTGTACAATGCAGAGAGATTCATCATTTCTTCATCCATTTCTTATCCTGCTTGGCTTGCTGAGAGTGACCTGAGATGAGCTCTGGATGATGTCTTGCCTGGCATCAGTTCAGAGGTGCTGGCAAGTAGAGTCAAGTGCCATGTGGGACTGCTCGCTTCTGATTGGATTACGAGCAGAGCAAGCTCGCAAGTGATTGGGTTATGCACCAGGCACAGCTTACAGATGATTGGGTTAGAGTGATTGATGGGCTCGAGTGTTGACAGCACAGATTCCTGCAAATCTGTCGATCTATCTATCTGTCTGCCCCTTAAGAAAATTTGAGCCCTATTTTCAGGGAAGCGCTTAATGGTTCTATGCAAAACCCTTCTACATCTTTCACCCCTAATAATAATTCTCTGGCAAAAAGGGAAAATGAATCTGGAATTTTAATTTGTCTGCAAATCCACGTTAGAGTTCTCCAACCTGACCGTTTCCTCTCAATGTTTAAAACGAAGTACACAAAATATATAATTGAGTTAAAGTAAAGATACTCGGTAAAATATTACTCAAGTAAAAGTGCTCCCTTTAAACTTTCACTTGAGTGAATGTATGAAAGTATTTGCCTTCAAATGTATTTAAGTATCCAAAGTGTGATTAATGTGAATAATGATTTATTATGGCGATAATGTTCTTATCATTTTTGTCACAAGATTCTTGATTAAATTCAGTTTATGTGAAAAGACTTCATGTTACTCTCAGCACACCAGTCTATTAATACATTGATATCAATGAGTCAAACACTGATTGATATCTATTCATCACAAGCCCAAAAACCTTCTTTTCGACTACCTTTAAAAAAATCACGCAAGTAGTCCCACGGGTGTTGTAGTCAGTTCGGGTCAGGAGTTTCTTCCAAGTTCTACTTGCTGTAGAATTTATGCTGAACTGTATGTTTTTTTGAGGCGATCAAAACAAGTTGAAAACAGAGCGTGCCCTCTACCCTGATTGGTGGCAAAATGTAGATATGTGAGAAAAAGCTATTTAAGTAACAAATTACATTTACTTGGTTACTGTCCACCACTGCATATAGAACATGCAAGAAAATTGTGGACATATGATTAAAATGGTAAGATTTGTCTCTCCATTCCACAGATCAAAACTCTTTGGATTATTCACGTGTTGCTTAAGGGAGTCCTGGTGTACTATTGTCTTTTGGAGTAAAGCGTTAAATAGGCATCAGTAGTCCTAAAAGAAGTGTGTCCTCCAGACTCAAAAGGCGAACCCATCCTCATTTAGATGACATCAAGAGTGTGATTATAGTCTTTTAACAATACAGAACACTGGAGAGTGAGTTATGGGTAATGTTCTTCCTACAGTCTTATACAGTCATTTGAGATTATGGAACCAGGAGCTACTGAGAAACTCGTAAAATAGCTCAACATTTGCAACCATCATAGATCCAACACCAGCTTCTCCATGCCAGAGCCTTTAAACACTCAAAGAGGTCCAATGTCAAAACACCACATGAAGTGGGATCTAATTGGCACTGGTACGTCTTTAGATGGTTCGGGATGTTCTCGGAGTCAGCATCTACTTCTTTAAAGGTCCACAATTTTCATAAGGTGGGACGTGACCAGGGCTGGAGCAACCTCAGGATGCCTCGGGATGAGTAGAGAAAGAGAAGCAGTGGAGAGAAATTAGTGTAGCTGCTGTTCATGATATTAACAAGCACAAGTTGATAATGTGCATGTGATCAAATGTACTGGAGCACAAGGTTATGATATGTGATGTGTGTTATGTGTAGGTTTTGCTAAAGAAATACGTCTTTAATCTGCACTTAAACTGGGAGAGTGTGTCTGAGCCCCTAACACTGTCGGGAAGACTATTCTAAAGTTTAGATTGAAAGTTTGAGAATGCTCTACCACCTTTAGTGGACTTTGCTATTCTAGGAACTACTAGAAGTCCAGAGTTTTGAGATCTCAGGGAGCGTGACGGATTGTAGCGTGTTAGAAGGCTGGAAAGATACATGGGAGCTAAACCATTTAGTGTTTTGTAAGTATGCAGCAGTAGTTTGTAGTCGATTCGAAACTTAACAGGTAGCCAATGCAGGGATGATAAGATTGGGGTTATATGGTCATATTTTCTCGACCTTATGAGAACTATGGCTGCTGCATTCTGGACAAACTGTAGCTTGTTTATTAATGATGCAGGACATCCACCTAGTAATGCATTACAATAGACCAGTCTGGAGGTCATGAATGTCCGGTGGTCAGTCTGACATCATGACAACTTAGACATTCTACAGTGTGACATGAGGAACATCTTCATACAGTCTGACAAGCAACAATCATAAAGGACTATATGCCAGTGTGAGCCAGGCATTAGTAGTGCATTAAGAACCCTTGAAGAATTTTTTTTTTTTTTTAGGAATGTATTCCTGTGATGCATGTATTCTTTCTCTCACCCGGAGAAAGGTCAGCTACGTCCCAATAGTTTGGTGTGAAATATTGGTTTTATAAGGTCTCGATACAAATTCCATGTTAATAGCTGCCAGGAGATGCAGTGCCCAAGGTCCAGAACTCATGGAGGGAGATGCTGAGGTATATACTCATGATTTCTTCATTTGCACCAATATTTTGCACATCTTTGATGCTCTTTGTATACGAGCCGTTCAGAAAGAAAAAAAAAAACTGCAGTGTGAGTTTAATGGTTTTATTACATTGCAGTGGGTGGATTGAAGTTGATATGCAGCAAGTCACTGAGACTCTGAGGCGAACATACTGTGGGATTTAAACAGGGTTAAATCTCTCTTTGCTCTCTCAGAGAGCGACACAATAAACCACCCCCCCTTCCACCTTCTTATCCATCCCAGCATCTGTGCTGGTGTTGATTGAAATCTCGTCCCCTCCCCACCACCCCGTACCCCACTTCTGTTCTTCATGCACAGTAGCATGCGAAAAGCAGGTCAAAATTTAAATAGCTGAAAATAGAACATCTGGCAGGGGCCTGTCGCTCAGCAGTGTGTAATGAAATATGGAAATGGAGGAGGGTGCTGGGGAGAGGGCGCTCTTCAAAGAACACCGGAGCCTCTGCATGCCTGGCGCCCTTTTTCACGGGCATTCGGCTTCATCGTCCGTACGGTTTGTTTGCCGCACGTGCCTGGCATCCAGGTGCCCCGCTCTTTTGGCATCGCCAGCTCGTTAGTGCCCGCAGGCTGGCGGAGTCGGCAGCTGGCATCATTAAACTTCAAACTCCACGCAGCCGACCCGGGGTGCCACGGCACCAGGCTGAGACCGCCTGCTTATCCCGTGCTGCCAGCAGCTGATTAGCATCATGCTAATACAACTATAGCCCTGTCACCTAAAACTTTTAGCTGCCTTCTTGTCAATAACAACATTTATATATATATATATATATATATATATATATATATATATATATATATATATATATATATATATATATATATATTGCAGAACAGGTTTGTCAAATCTTCATCCATGCCATGCCTTTGAATGTTAGCATGCTAATTTCTTTATTGCTTTCCCAAATTGATGGAACTGTCACACACACACACACACACACACACACACACACACACACACACACACACACACACACACACACACACACACACACACAGTCTCTCATTTTCTCTTTTTTTCTGGAGTTGACTGAGTGGCTCGCTCGTTGGCTGCTTCTGCCGAGCGACTCCCTGTGTGTGTAATTAAGTCGTGAGTGATAACAGTTCAATTATTTGCCCAAACGCGTCTCTGTGGATTCATTACACACTCGCTGATGATGGAGAGTCCCCAGATGCACTGCACAGAGGGGAAATGTGAGAAAGAAAGAAGGGAAGAAAAAAAAAACAATGCATCATTGTAGATTTTTATAGCTTAACTTTCTCGCTCCCGATCTCAGTTCGGGATGTGGCAGGATTTCCAGACAGAGCGTAAGAGCGCAGTGCCAAATAAATGGCATTTGGCTTTAGAATGATGTAAACAAGCATTCTGACAGCCCGGTTGACTCTGATCCACACGCACTGATGGCGCCTGAAGATTCCACAATATTTTTTTTTCATTCCACAATGGTTTGCGTCTTGTTTTTTTTTTTTTTTTTTCTAATTATTGCCAGGGATTCTACAGTGAGTTTTGGCGTTTACTTTATCGCCGGTGCCTCGAGTTTTGCATTTTAAATTGAATCGTTGTGGCATTTAATATGAAGCTTCATCAACTCCCATTATGGTCTATGCAAGAAGAGCAACTACTTCAACTTTTAATCATAGAAAAATCTTCTGATGAATTACAATGCAACCGATTTCTGGAGTGACTCGAGTCCACTGGCTGGTTCATTCATTTGGCACTACCAGTTTTCCCCTATTGATATGTTGCCTGATTTTTTTCAGACACTAAACAGATTGATTAAAAAAATAAAATCATTATATTGTTATCAGTGGTGGACGAAGTACACAAACCATGTAGTTGAATAAAAGTAGAGATACAGTAGGTAAGATATTACTCCAGTAAAAGTGCTACCTTTAAACTTTCACTTGAGTAAAAGTACAAAAGTATTTGCCTTCAAATGTACTTAAGTATCCAAAGTACTATGATTTATTATGATTATAACGCTCTTATCATTTTTGTCTTTATGAATACATTGATCTTAATGAGTCAAATACTGGTTGATATCTATTCAAATGATCATGAGCTCAAAACCTTCTTTTCAACTACTTACAGGGAGTGCAGAATTATTAGGCAAGTTGTATTTTTGAGGATTAATTTCATTTGAGGATTTAATTTGAACAACAACCATGTTCTCAATGAACACAAAAAACTCATTAATATCAAAGCTGAATATTTCTGGAAGTAGTTTTTAGTTTTAGCTATTTTAGGGGGATATCTGTGTGTGCAGGTGACTATTACTGTGCATAATTATTAGGCAACTTAACAAAAAACAAATTTATACCCATTTCAATTATTTATTTTTACCAGTGAAACCAATATAACATCTCAACATTCACAAATATACATTTCTGACATTCAAAAACCAAACAAAAACAAATCAGTGACCAATATAGCCACCTTTCTTTGCAAGGACACTCAAAAGCCTGCCATCCATGGATTCTGTCAGTGTTTTGATCTGTTCACCATCAACATTGCGTGCAGCAGCAACCACAGCCTCCCAGACACTGTTCAGAGAGGTGTACTGTTTTCCCTCCTTGTAAATCGCACATTTGATGATGGACCACAGGTTCTCAATGGGGTTCAGATCAGGTGAACAAGGAGGCCATATCATTCGATTTTCTTCTTTTATACCCTTTCTTGCCAGCCACGCTGTGGAGTACTTGGACGTGTGTGATGGAGCATTGTCCTGCATGAAAATCATGTTTTTCTTGAAGGATGCAGACTTCTTCCTGTACCACTGCTTGAAGAAGGTGTCTTCCAGAAACTGGCAGTAGGACTGGGAGTTCAGCTTGACTCCATCCTCAACCCGAAAAGGCCCCACAAGCTCATCTTTGATGATACCAGCCCAAACCAGTACTCCACCTCCACCTTGCTGGCGTCTGAGTCGGACTGGAGCTCTCTGCCCTTTACCAATCCAGCCATGGGCCCATCCATCTGGCCCATCAAGACTCACTCTCATTTCATCAGTCCATAAAACCTTAGAAAAATCAGTCTTGAGATATTTCTTGGCCCAGTCTTGACGTTTCAGCTTGTGTGTCTTGTTCAGTGGTGGTCGACTTTCTGCCTTTCTTACCTTGGCCATGTCTCTGAGTATTGCACACCTTGTGCTTTTGGGCACTCCAGTGATGTTGCAGCTCTGAAATATGGCCAAACTGGTGGCAAGTGGCATCTTGGCAGCTGCACGCTTGACTTTTCTCAGTTCACGGGCAGTTATTTTGCGCCTTGGTTTTTCCACACGCTTCTTGCGACCCTGTTGACTATTTTGAATGAAACGCTTGATTGTTCAATGATCACGCTTCAGAAGCTTGGCTATTTTAAGACTGCAATATATCTCACTATTTTTGACTTTTCTGAGCCTGTCAAGTCCTTCTTTTGACCCATTTTGCCAAAGGAAAGGAAGTTGCCTAATAATTATGCACACCTGATATAGGGTTGATGTCATTAGACCACACCCCTTCTCATTACAGAGATGCACATCACCTAATATGCTTAATTGGTAGTAGGCTTTCCAGCCTATACAGCTTGGAGTAAGACAACATGCATAACGAGGATGATGTGGTCAAAATACTCATTTGCCTAATAATTCTGCACTCCCTGTATAAAAGAAATCGTGCAAAAAAAGGCCACGGGTGTTGTGGCGAGTTTGAGTCAGGAGTTTCTTCCATCATTTATTCTTCTCAAAATGTTCTGCTCTGACGCTGAACTGTGTGTTCATGACCATTAGATTTCACCAAGTGCAATCAAAACAAGTTCAAAACAGAGCGCAGGCTCTACCCTGAGCTGACTTTTTGTAAATAAATCGAAATACCACAGTAAAGTTTATATACCGGAAAAAGCTACTTAAGTACGTTAACGAATTACATTTACTTTCTTACTGTCCACCGCTGATTGTTATATCATTTTTCTTAGATCCAGGCAAATCTATTTCTTTTGAGATTATGCATTGCACTGTGTTAAAGTGTATCTTAGCTTTATCCTGGCCAGGGTTTTTCTAGATCTAGAGCCTATGGTGTGAAATGATAATACACATGGAACAGGATGCCTGTTCATCACCGGGCATCACATCCATTCACACCTAGTGATTAAGACTCGCCACTCTAACTACCAGCAGGCATTTGGGCAGTAGGAGGGAACCTGAGGACCTCAGAGAAACCCACATAGATGCAAGAACAACACATGAAACACCATACTGACATTAATCAGATCTCTGGTTTGCATTCCGTCCCTTGTATTACATTGCAACAACATTACCGCCGTTCTGATCCCTATAGGATCTGGGTACGAAGGGTTTACCGACTCAAACACAGACCACATGGATGGAAGTCATTGAAGTTAATTGAAGTTCCCATGACTAAATCTATCAAGTTGTCCTAGCCACATAGAGTGTATTATGTGCAACCTAGAGCACAACAGTGCAAGACAGATACACAAAATACACAAATGCTCTATATGGTATACAGTATAATGTACAAAAGAACAAACAAAAAACCCTGTAAACTTAGAAGATACTTGTAAACCATACACACTACTGTATAGCAGCAGTTGGTGGCAGAAATGTGTAAGTGTGCAAAACAGCATGTAAACAGTTATAATATGAGTGGTGCTTTAGACATGGATTATTGAATTAAATTGAAACCAGAACAGGCTGGTAGCTATAGGTTTTGTTGGGGCAGGATAACAATATTGTTAATAACATAACAAAAATGAACTCATGAGGTTATCATGCTTAACTTTTGCTATAGGCTGCAATCTCAAGAATATTCAGAATAACTCATAATAGGCAGTTGATACCATACAACATACAGAATTTTAAAGGGTTTTTGATGTATGAATATACGCCACTCCCTAATTCCTCTTTTACTTTTCAGTCTTTTTAAATATGAATTATCTTAAAAACAAGTTTGGGTAATTGGCAGGCAGAAGTGGTCTTTTTATAAAAAGTAAAACATCCTGCAAGCCACAAAAGAAAATTTAATTGAATGAAATCAAAATATGAAAAAGAAAAAAGTTTTTATTTGTACCAAATGATTGATGGCCTGGTACTGGTCCATGGCCCGGTATTTGGTGACCCCTGTTTTTAAATGGCTTATCAGTTTTGGCCAATTAAGCGTAGACATTTAAGACCACCTACTTCCGCTTACCACCTACTGTTGACCCAGTGCTTCCAATAACATGTTGGTCGTTAGACTAGGGGTAGTCCTTGGTATATTTTGGCAGGTTGACATTGAGATGTACTGAATAGATAGATAGATAGATAGATAGATAGATAGATAGATAGATAGATAGATAGATAGATAGATAGATAGATAGATAGATAGATAGATAGATAGATAGATAGATAGATAGATAGATAGATAGATAGATAGATAGATAGATAGATAGATAGATAGATAGATAGATAGATAGATAGATGTGCAAAAAGCTGAATAATGAAGTACAGTAAATATATGTACATGTATATGTGAAAGGCAGGATGTGTGGTATGTAAGGTATATATATATATATAGAGATCCAGTATAAATGATATACAGTATGTAAGGTGTGTGTATATATAGATACAGTATACATATAAATAAGATATTAGTGCAGATGTGTGTAAGGTACAATATTTGTAGAAAACGTGGGGTATATACATTTACAATATGCAATATGTACATTGTGCATGTACAACTGTACAGAAGTTATACACCAGAGCTGAAGTGTTCTGGTGCCAGGACAGATCCTCAGAGATGTGAACTCTCAAGAACTTAAAGCTGGAGACTCGCTCTACCTCAGTTCTATTGATGTAGACTGGGAAATATCTCCTGCTGTTAGGTTTCTGAAAGTCCACAATGAGCTCTTTAGTCTTCGTGGCGTTGAGGGTCTGGTTGTTGGTGGCACACCATGCTGTCAGTCTTCAGATCTCTTCCCTGTAGGCCGATTCGTCGGTGTTGCTGATCTGGCAGAACACGGTGATGTCATCTGCATACTTAATGAAGATGGTAGAGTTATGCAGAACAGCACCCTATGGGATGCCAGTGTTCCGAATAAGGGTTGAGGATGCCTGTTTGCCCAACCTAACAGAATAAGGTCTGTTGGTGAGAAAGTCCACAATCCACCTGCAAGTGGAGGTGCAGATATCCAGGTCATTGAGCTTAGTGATCAGTACAATGGGGAGGACTGCAGTGAATGCAGAACTAAAGTAAAGGAACAGCATTCTGATATAGGCATTGTTTTGATCCAGGTGGGTGAGGACTACATTAAGAACCGTGGAAATTCTGTCCATTTTCCGTCGACCTGTTCAGGCAATAAGCAAACCGGTGTGGGTCCAGTGTAGGTGGGTGTGTGTGATTCCACAGTGTAGTGATTCAGAACCAGTTTCTCAAAGCACTTCATAACAATTTTACTCCAAATGGTGGTTGTCATGCAAAATCTTTTAGTCAGTCATGTCAAACACTAGGAGTCTCAGAAGGCCTTTACTCAGAGCATTCTCCAGGAAAAAAAAGTGAAGCAAATTGAGCCAAAATGGCAGACTGTTCTCTTTTATCATCAAAAATTGTTTCGCAGAGGGAAGTGTTCTCTGGCTGGTTATAGAGGAATAAAACATTGCCGTGACAGAAACAGTTGCAGTCGAGACCGTGCTATTCTTGTTTTACGTGACAACGGAGGATCACATAATGTGCCATTATGGGTCCAGAGGGAGCAGTAATGACAGACATAAGGAGAAAACATGGACTTTTGCTGCTGTTGTAGGAGAAAATGGTATTTGACCTAACTCATACTGGATGGTAATGAGTACACTCAGACATCACTGACTAGCACAGGATTGACTTTCAATCGTCGCTGACAAGAGACAGTTATCGGAATCCACTTCCTTCACAGTTCTCTAATTGGCACAGACATGGACATTAACAGCAAGTACATGGATGTCAGGAGGTTACGAATGAGTGTGATGAATCAACTTTTCAACACCATTATCCAAAGACACATTTATCGAGCTTAGCCAAGACAACTTTTGACCTCGTTGCTCTTTAACCCGTGGGTCATCCAATACATGAACTCTCCAATCAGCTTCAAGAACATGCAATAACTGTTTGCTACTGTTGTTCTCATTCTTGTTGTTACATATGAGTCCCAAGAGGCAACAGAAATCTTTTCAACTAAGTGTTTTTGCATGTTAAGATCCACCAGAGCCAACCTGCAATGAAAACCTTTTCATTCTTTGATCATGTCCTTGTGTACAATTCATCTTCATCATTATTACAAACTAAGACACGGTTCTTCTCTGCACGGTAATGTTTTCCGTCCTCTGAATGGCCTGTGAAGTTTTGAATACGTCCCTGTATCTGTGGGTGGAACGAAAAGCTAAATAAATCATTTACCATGTGTAACACGGTGTTATGATGTTTGCACGAGCGAGCACAATCTTTAATCTCTTCATTTCGCCATTCCTCAGCTACACGTACAGGTTGCATAAGTGTGACCTCAATCCTGGGACTACATTTTCATCTTTCCATCATCTCCATCTTTCCTAATGAGCATGCCGGTGGTGCAGACGTGAGCAGACCTTCACGAGGGACTGCGGGTTTGCATCTAGATCACTTTTCGCCATCCAATCAAATTAGAATGAATAAATTGAAAGTTCCGCTTGGTCCAACTATGTGATTTCGCTCGGAAATTCCGTGTGTCAAATTGTGGAAGGAAAAAAAAAACGCATTAGAATTTCATTTTCATGTTAGAGCGTTTCGTGCGAGCCAATCAGATAAGGTTATGATGTCCATGTTTACCCGCTCTAACATAAAGCAGAGACATGCGTAAATAAAATTTGAATATATTAATATAAGAATATAAATACATACATAATATATAAAGGATTGTGTGTTATGCATAAACTGAAATTGGAGGTTTTTTTCATTAAAAAAGAAAACATGGCAAAAATATTCAGAGTATATATGTTGAAGACCCGTGGTATGTATTGTGAAGAGGATCCTGTGGGAACGCGAGGTTTTTACTTTCCTGCATGTGGACGTGAAGATATAATTAAAGCTCATAGCACAAAAAAACAACTTTCTATTAACATAAATGCAAAGATATGGGATACATTTACAACCTCCTTAGTAACTGCCTGGTCAGGGTCACTATGATTTAAAAGATGTTACTAGTTTTTTGTCTTCTATTTTTTGGAAAATAAAACACATTTCACTATATGGTCAAAAGTATTGGGACAACCGACTTTACCACCCATATGTGGTTCTTCACCAATCTGTTGCTATAAAGTTGGAGGCACAAAATGATATAGGATGTCTTCGGATGAAGGTATGATGTACATAGGTTGGAGTGGAAGATCTTCACTGGCCGGCTGTAGATTTCTGAACTCAACCCTATTAAACACCTTTGGGCTGAATTGGAACACTGACTGCACCCCAGGTCTCCTCACCCTACATCATTGCTTGATTTTACCAACACCCTTGTGGCTGAATGATCAAAAATCTTCACACGCACACTCTTTCCAGAAAAGTAAAGGTTTCTATAAGAGCAATTTGGGCCTGATTTCGAAATGGGATGTTAAAAAAACACAATCTTATGGTCAGGTGTCCACAAACTTTTGTACATGTAGTGTACGTTAGTTAGCCACCATCCTGTTTAAGCCACACCCACTTCAGGTTTTAAATCTAAATACAGATGCATATATTTTGAGCTGTAAATAGTTACAGATAGAGAAACAAGCCAAATAACATTTTCAGGGCTCTTCTTTCAAGCTTCAATAGCTTTTAATCATAATAAAAGGCAATTGAATTCAAGAATGGAAAGTCCTTGAATCATCACTGAAATTTTCAAGTACAAGCAGTCAATTAGAAGAAATTGTGTTTGCTTTTATTGATCAGTTCTAGGAACAGGCTGCCCCACTACTACTAGGTAATATGTTAGTCACCGTATTCATAACAAGTTAATTAGTATACTAATGCAGTTCAAACACTGGCCACTTGGGGACACTAATGTTTGTATTTATCCGAGCATGTCAGCCTGCCAGTTTAGCGCCTCTGTACACCACTGACCTGTGCTGCGGTGAAGAAGCTGGACAAGTAGGCTGAGTTTGACCTGTGTGTTCCCTTGGCAGGAGAGCTCTTTCCTGGGTATAAGGCCTCATTTATGGGCATGGCAAGGGAACAGAGTTGGGGGAGGTTGGGGGGGTTGGGGCATAAGGGTTGATCAGATTCTACGGACACCATCTGTCAGTGCACAGACACCAGGGAAACAAAGTTGCCAGTCAGGTGGACAGTGTGGGACAGGTGTTCCCACCTCCACCAGCTGCCATTATGCCAACATCTGTGCTGCTACAGTGAGCAAAGCTTCTATTCCTTCTTCAACTTCAGTCTCTGAAACTTTTCAGAGGTCTTCAATGTATAGAAGACAGTACATATCCTATATACACAATATTGCCAAATGTTAGCAAATACCTTGTCATAAGTACTGTATGTGCTTTTTAAATATCGCACATTCCACATTTAGCCCCAATTTGCTCTTATAATTCCCTCCACTCTTTTGGGAAGATGTTCCACTAGATTTTGTAGTGTGCTTGTGGAAATTTGGGTTTATCAGCCACAAGGGTGTTAGTAAAGTCAGGTACATTTACATTTATGGCATTTGGCAGACGCCCATGTCCAGAGCAACATACACGTGCTTTAAGTCTCTATCAATTAATAAATCTACACTGGTTCGCTAGATTACAAACTTAAGATAAATCAGTCTATAACTCAGTTGAGAAGATTTTTTTTTGTAAAAAAACAAAGCAAACTTGGAAACATGCTGGTTTGGTAAAAGACTAGCTAGCTAGTAAAAGACAAAGCAAACCTGGAGAAGTGTTAGCTAGTTAGTTAGTGTTTTAGGAAAAGGTAGGTTTTCACCCATTGCTTGAAGATAGCCAGTGACTCTGCTGTTCGGACATCTAGGGGAAGTTCATTCCACCTAGGTGCCAGAACATAGAAGAGCCTTGAGGTATACTTACTGAGTATGTACCCTGAGAGAAGGTGATACCAGTCGTGCAGTGCTGGAGGATCTCAGGCAGCATAGTGCAGTGTGAGGAGTGATAAGGTCTCTGAGGAACGAGGGTGCTACTCCATTTTTGGTTTTGTAGGCAAGCAACAGTGTTTTAAATCTCATGTGTGCAGCTACTGGAAGCCAGTGGAGGGAGTGCAGCAGTGGAGCGTTGTGGGAGAACTTGGGCAGGTTGAACACAAGTCACGCATTTGAAGTGGATGACTAGCGTTCAGAGGAAGACCTGCCAGCAGAGAGCTGCAGTAGTCCACTCTTGAAATGATAAGAACCTGAACAAGCATCTTAGCAGCATGTGTGGACAGAAATGGTCGAATCCTTTTCATGTTGTAGAGAAGGAACCGACAAGAACGAGTCACATTAGCAACACGTGTGGAGAAGGACAGTTGATTGTCCATAGTTACCCCAATTTTTCAAGCGGTGGCTGAAGTGGGGAGAAGAGACTTATAAAGAGATATTCTGAGATCGTGACTTAGAAATGAATCACCAGGTACTCATGTAGGTGATGTGAGGAGGCCTGGGGTGCAGTCAGTTTTTATTTCATCACAAAGGTGTTCAGTAGGGTTGAGATCAGGGCTCTATAGCAGGCCACAAGATCTTCCTCTACAAACCATGTAAACCATGAAGCTCGCTTTGTGCAAAGGGTCATTGCCATGCTGGAACAGGTTTGGGTTTGGATTTGGATACAAAGACTTCCTAGACAATTGTGTACCTCAAGCTTGGTGGTACCAGTTTGGAGGAGAACCACATAAGGCAGGAAAAGTCAGATGACCCAATACTCTGAAGACTAACTGATGAATGGCAAAACATGGCATCTTTTTTTCTTTTCTTGGGTAGTTTTAGCTATTTTATTTAACTTTCTCTATGTATAACCAAATGAGGTGCTGCAAGTAGCATTGGCACGTCTACTTACAGGATCCTCCAGTTTCCTCTCACCTCCCAACAACATGCCAGTAGGGAACCCAGCCAGTCTCAATTCCCTTTATGTGTGAAAGAAAGTGAGCATGGTGTCAGGTGGGATTTCAACGCCTCACTCCCAGTGACTGCATCCACCGTGACCCTGACCAGGATAAAGGGATTATTGGAGATGAGGAAAACATTACAGAGAGCCATAGCAGTAAAAAAAAAATGTTTCCTACATAGAACCATTAAAAGAGTTTATGCAAAGAAATAAAGCATACAACTATTTAGTGTGGTACATTTATGTGTGTGTGTGTGCATTGGTCCTTTGTTAGTGTGCACAGAAGAAGGCAAAAATGTTAAGTGGCAAAACCCATAGAGGGCGCTACCAGCTTATCACACAGCCAGCAGGACCAGGGACCCCACATTCTGATGGAGAAATGGAAAGTGCGTGACTGCTCGGCATCTCTGATTAGTATTCTCCACTGCTCCAGACGGGAATTGAATGGTGAGGTCTTTACACACCAGCCACCTCCATCACCACAATGCTGGAACCAACCCAAAGCTATGACTAGTAACTATTTATGTGTGTGTGTGTGTGTGTGTGTGTGTGTGTGTGTGTGTGTGTGTGTGTGTGTGTGTGTGTGTGTGTGTGAGCAAGTGAGAACAAGCATTATCGATTCCAGAGAGTGGACTGTTTCCATTTAGTTGCAAATTGATACACAGACTAGATGAGAATTTAAAGAAAACGCATCCATGTGTGCCTGATTAGTCATTGTACAGCCAATTATCAATTACAGTTGTGCTTTATGTTGCATACAGTCTGTATAAACATCAACGCACTGCTCCTTTTTTTTAACTTTTTTAAATAGAAAAATCTAATGGAATTGTGCAGGCTGCATTAGAGAGCATATAATGAGGAAGCCTTGGGGTAATTCGTTCAGTCCTGAAACTCTAGATGTGCAATCGTCTGTAATGAGTCTACACACTGTTCATGCTTGTGTTCAAAAGACACAATTAAGTGAAAGCTTATCACAAGAGCCGACAACTCATTAGGCCTGCGTCCGGAGGCAGTAATAACAGCAAGTGTTTTAAAGA
Source organism: Silurus lanzhouensis (assembly GCA_039877035.1). Taxonomy (NCBI): domain Eukaryota; kingdom Metazoa; phylum Chordata; class Actinopteri; order Siluriformes; family Siluridae; genus Silurus; species Silurus lanzhouensis. Next base: position 8,763,636 of record JBCEWE010002367.1, read on the forward strand.
CTCCCCCAGCTATCATGTGCCTCTACATGCAAAAAAAAGCAGTTCTATTCGAGAAGATCCATGTTGTGTGACAAAAAGCAGATTAATAGCAGTTAGTATCACATATGCACATGGCAGTTATAAGTTCCTGAAGGGAGGAACAAAAAAAAAAAACCTGCGCATCGGCAAATCAACCAGACGTAGCAGCACAGAAATTCCCTCGAGGACGTTTCAGAACGAGACAACACACACGCTGAAACATCACACACTGTATCACACAGCATCACTAAGCAGTAGTTGAAGTGATTGAGGAATTGCTCTCTTAAAGGATTCAGCTGGTAATGGGGGCACTGGGAGAAACGTCTCGAGGGTTTTCATATCAGTCGTCTTAAGTGGGGTGAATTGCCTGATCGGAGATCGCAGATTTGAACAAAATGTGGTGTTCGAAAGCAGAATCAGGCCCTGTATAGTACTTGTGGAAAAGGGGGAAGGCTCACATTGAGGACCTTTCAATCTTCCAATCAATATCTCAGAACCTTAATGAGAGAATTAATCCTTCTCATTCAGGATTCAGACATTAAACTAGAGCTTTCGATGTTCTTTGGATAGTTGAATGTTCTTTCCTTCTTAAAATCTTCTCTCTCAGAGAGGTACACACTCTGGTGAAAGGTTTCACATAGGATCGGAGTAATCTTCTCGTAAAATTTCAAAGCTTAGCCATTAGTGAGTAGTTCATGGCTATTAATTAGACACTGCAAAGTGGTTATACTTCATATTGCTCCAGAGCGTCACGCTACCACTTTTGAAAAAACAAACAAAAAAACCAACCCTTAATGGAGTTGTAGGCTGATTTATCTTCAATTGTAATCTAGCGATTTATTCATTGATAGAGACTCAAAGCACGTTTGAACGTCGCTCTGGACAAGGGCGTCTGCTAAATCCCGCAAATGTAAATGTAAATGTAAATGAAAAGCCCCATGGACTCTGAACAGATGGCGCATTTGTTTTGAACATGAAGCTCATAATAAATGCATATATATCTGTCCATTCCTCTTAATACATGGTTGTTGTTTTTTTGTAAATGAAATCATCTATGAATGTAAAATTACTCAATTGCTGTAACATGTTTGGACCTCAGTTCCTGGTGCAGAGATGGCAAAAGAACACACACCCTCCATTAAAGTAGAAGTACAGATGCTCATGTTTTAAAAGACTGGTAAAAGTTGAAGTACTGACTACACTTTTTACAGTTAAATTAATGAAGTTCGGGCTCTGACATGTACTTAAATAAAAAGTAGCCATTACTACTTCCTGTTTTAGTGTCACACTGGAAACTGGAACTCATATATAATATATATTTCAAATTTTGTTACCTAATGAATGTATCCAGGCTGAACATCCACCATATAGAACACAAGCAGAGAAAATATGATGATGATCAGGTGATGTCTCTGTTCTCAGGCATGTTTACATCACAGACTCCTTCTACAACTTCTTGTTCCCTTTTGCTGCCCTTGTTGTTAGAATTGTAGGCCAGCCATGTGATTAGTACATGTGATTTTTTTTCCTATTTTATTTTTAATAAATTTGCAAAAATTTCAATCAAACTTCTTTCATCAGAATCAGAATCAGGATTATTGGCCAAGTGTGTTGACACACACAAGGAATTTGGTTCCAGCTGTTTGTTACTCTCAAAAGTACAGACATAAATAAAAAACCTATACATGACAAAACAGACAAGACAATATAGACAATACAGACAATGTGAGAAAGTATAGACAGTGTGGGTAATAAATAGGGATACAGACCAGTAATGTACATAAAGTGTGGGAGTGCATGGTAGTGCAAATGACAGTATTGTGTGCCAGGTATGATTAGAGAGTTTACTATAAATCTTTGTACAGTATATAGCAGCAATAGTGTGTGCAACATATACAGATAATGTGATGACTGACAGTTCTGTGCAGTGCTTATAGATGTTAAGCAGGGAATATAATTATGGTCAGTTGTTAGCGAGGGTGATTGCTTGGGGAAAGAAACTGTTTCTGGCAGTTCATGTTGTCATTATGGGGTTATTGTTCTTAAAATTTTGAGTCAAAATGAATTTATAGAATACGTCTATAACATAACAAAATGTGGAAAAAGAGAAGCGCTGTGAATACTTTCCAGATGCCAGATGGGTATTATGGTCAACCAAATTTGGCCATGTTGCATGTCTTCCAGTAAACATCAGCTCAACCTGGAAAAGATAAAATATTGGACAAACTGGACACAGTGTTTCGTCAGTGGAAATATAAATGTCTATTGCTGCATAAAATAACCAACCTGCACTTATATTATCGTACACATCTACATAGTCAGATTATGTTTTTGTGTTTATGTTTAAAATATATTTTAGACTTGGGGTTTTATTTATATGTAAAAAGTAGATTTGCATATGCAGGTGGTGGTTGGCCAAATACCAGTCTTCACAAGCCTTTGTATTCTATTTGTAGTTTATGTTTATGTAAAAAAAAAAAATTCCAGGACAAAATAAAAGAATGTCATGTTTATCAGAGATCTTCGAGTCTGGTTCATGATACAACAACGCATGTGCATCTGTATGATGCCGGTAGCATCTGGCACAAACCAGATGCTAAATCTTCAATATCCACGTTTTATGCGACATCTAATTCTATTCCAAGATATTGCTTTCATTTGTCTCCCATATCATCATTACTTTAGCAGCGATTGGTGTTCTCATGAGATTATCTTACCTTTTTGGTGAGCTTAATCCGACCCCCCTCCCATTTTTTTTTTTGCTTTCACGTTCATATCACTTGTTCTCTTGAACAATTGTGGTCTCTTTAGGAATCATTATGCCTTATCTTATGATCATCTGTTATCTATGACTAAACATATTGGCTTATTGATTTTACCAAGCGCCGTTTTGGAGAGAAAAAAAAGGTAGAGAAATGACAGCCAAGGTGAGTGGGAGAGAGAGGGAACATATATCACACTATTATCAATCCATTTTTCCCCCTTTTTTATTGTAACTTGCCATTTTTCAGCTGCTCATCCTCACCCACAGCAAATAAACCCTATGATACAATGTGGTTCAGTAGAATCTGATGCAGGACGTAGTCAGTGTCAGAATTTCCTTCCTTTGTTTTTCTTCTCCTTTGTTCTGGACCATGATTAAAGACAGGCATGCTGTTTTTTTCTCCCATGCTGCTTTAAATGAGATATATTTTAAATATTATTTAAATGACGCCAGACTCGCCACAGGAAAAAAAACAAGTGAGAAAAGAAAAAGCTTGGTGGCCTTTTCACTGTTTATAATTGACTGCAAGAGGGTAAGAGTGTGCAAGCTGAGAAATGAGAAGTGCAGGCACACAGGGGAGAGTTGGATGACACTGATGTTGGAATGAGAGCGCCAGTTGAAAATGTAACTTTAATATTAATTCATTTAGATATGAAATGATGATGGTGATTTAGCTGTAAACTAGATCCAATAGGACATATTTTACAAACTGTACTGCTATCTATCTATCTATCTATCTATCTATCTATCTATCTATCTATCTATCTATCTATCTATCTATCTATCTATCTATCTATCTATCTATCTTCTTCTTCTTCTTCTTCTTTTTCTTCTTCTTCTTCTTCTTCTTCTTTCGTCTGCTCCCATTAGGGGTCGCCACAGCGGATCATCTGTCTCCATACCCCTCTGTCCTCTACATCTGCCTCTTTCACACCAACTACCTGCATGTCTTCCCTCACCACATCCATTAACCTCCTCCTTGGCCTTCCTCTTTTCCTCCGTCCTAGTGGCTCCATCCTCAGCATTCTCCTACCAATATAACTCATGTCCCTCCTCTGCACATGTCCAAACCATCTCAATCTCGCCTCCCTAACCTTGTCACCAAAACTTATCTATCTATCTATCTATCTATCTATCTATCTATCTATCTATCTATCTATCTATCTATCTATCTATCTATCTATCTATCTATCTATCTATCTATCACAAACACACACAAACACACACACACATGCACACAAAGGGCCAATGAACTTGAATGTGACTCAGGTGCATAAACAAACATAAGATAGTACATTAAGGTGCAGTGGCTGATGGGAAACGTCGTCCTTGCCCATAAATCTGACATTCTAAGAAAGATGATACAATACACAATACAGTAAAGTTCGTTTCAATTAGTAAATCATTGTGAAGTCTTCATATGCAACACATCAAATATTAGCCTTTGGCCCTTGTTTTATCGTTTTGTGGTTCACTCCGATAAAGCATCCACGTTGTGCGACTGCATTACATCATCATTTCTTTATTACATTTTACATATAATTATTGTACCAAAACCCTGTGTCCACCTCCTATAAAAAACGAAGGCACACACTACTATCAACTACCTGAACTAATTCAACTACCTCAGCAAGGAGCAGAGTTTTCTCACTGTATGTTAGCTATCTACAGCACAAATGTGTAGACCCCTTAGCCAGTTGTAGAACACTGCAAACTGGTCATGCTCTCGGAAATGCTGCTCAGTGCCCAATTATCAGTTGTTTAAATGCTCATAAATATTCAATAACCCAAAACAAGTCATTAGTGGTTTATTCAATATATTTTCCATCATATTACAATGCTAAGTTATAGGAATTACGAGTCAGATGTTGCATGTTTACACACATAGTAATTTATGAGAAAGCTTCCAGGTTCGTACTGCAGTAGCTGATCATAATTTATCAAGCTTTATGTAGATCCTACAGTAAATAATTGGTTCTCATATGTTGCCAGAAGCAGGAACATATGTAGAAAACAATGAACAGAACATGGCATTGAAATCAATAATCATTTACTCCCAAATGAATGTGGAATAATTAAATCAGATGTCAGTTTTTATTGTTTGTGTATCAAAGTTTTTCACACAGATATAAATCAATATATTATGTATATATAATTATAATGCATATAAATTATGTGTAATAAAACACTTGAATAAAATAAAGAATGATTTATTCTAAATACTAATATATATATAATTCCTTCCACTGACAATGTAAACCAAAATAAAATACACATTCAAAGCTGATGTTTGCATATTTGTCCTTGAATGAGCCATGTATAATTTAGTAATCACAATATAATTATAAATCCAAATTAAAAAACGAATAAACTAACAAAACTGGCATGTTCGTATTTCGCCTGCATCACTTCTGTACAGTGGAGAACGTACAGCAAACATTCCTCCTGTATAATGGGTTTTTAATTAATTACTTATTTACGTGAAGTAAAATGATCATAAAGTTGCTTACTGGTGATACAATTAAAACCACCAAGCAGCAGAAGAGCAGAGGCAGGACCATCTGTCCTTGGACTCATCCTGTGCAGAGCTGAAGTGGTCACGAGTAGTTTTAGTGCTCATCATCGCTCTGCTGTTATGTGTGGTGAAAGTGTGTGTGTGTGTGTGTGTGTGTGTGTGTGTGTGTGTGTGTGTGTGTGTGTGTGTGTGTGTGTGTGTGTAAAATTAGGTGACATGGTAGGTGGTCACTTTTCAAAGAACTAGAGATCCTACTAAAGGTATCTGCCGTAAAATCGTAGGCTTTTATTGTTATGCTATGATCTAAATCATAGTTGAGAAAAATTATATATACAAAGGTTTAATAGTGGCTGGAATAGTCAGATGTCCCAATAATTCTGTCCATATAATATATTTCATGCTCTTTCCCTGACCTTGTTCTGTCATGTTCTTACAAATAGAAGGTTATAATATTGGATAAGGCAAATTTCCTCACGCTGTGAATGTCACATTTTGATCAACATGTTGAATAGGTAAGTGCTGTGAAAGTGAAATGATAATAATCTTAATTACTTTAAGTTGTAATTAGATTGTAATTAGACAGTGGATTGTTTTGGTTGGAGCTCCTCCTTGGTCTTCCTCTTTTCCTCCTTCCTGGTGGCTCCATCCTCAGCATTCTCCTACTGATATACCCCATGTCCCTCCTCTGCACATGTCCAAACCATCTCAATCTCGCCTCCCTCACCTTGTCTCCAAAACGTCCTACATGCGCTGTCCCTCTAATAAACCCATTTCTAATCTTGTCCATCCTCATCACTTCCAACAAAAACCTCAACATCTTCAGCTCTGCTACCTCCAGTGCCACCTCCTGTCTTTAACTCAATGCCACTGTCTTTAAACCATACAACAGATTGATATGTAGGAAAAAAATATGTAGGTCTGCTGTAGATCTGTGCATATGCTTTAGGCATGTATTTGTTTATTTGATGATTATTAAAATTTCTGAACATGTATTTTATGGACATCAATCTTTGAAAGTCTGTAAAGAAAGTAACATATTTCTTACTTTTTACATAAAAATGCTAATTGTCAGGTTTTATTTAGAAATACACAAGTAAGTTGGACAGTAAAAGTCTCTAAAAGAAAACAGAGGTTTTAAGATGTTTAGAAATAATGTAGCAGCCAATGCAATTCTTCTTCTTCTTCTTCTTCTACTTCTTCTTCTTCTTCTTCTTCTTCTTCTTCCTCATTTGGCTGCTCCCATTAGGGGACACCACAGTGGATCAGCCGTCTCAATTTCACCCTGTCCTCTACATCTGACTTTTTCAAACCGACCACCTGCCTGTTTTCCCTCACCATATCCATGAACCTCCTCCTTGGCTTTCTTTTTTTCCTCCTGCCTAGCAGCTTCTCAGCATTTTTTTACCAATATACCCCATGTCCCTCCTCTGCACACCTTGTCATGGCAGCCGATTTAATTAAAATCTGTAAGAAGAGTACCTGGTTATAGTAAACTTTCTATGTAGAAAACATTTCATGTTATTATTTTCCCAATGCGTCTTTGCTTAACATCATTTCTTTGCACTTATACTATGTATTAGGCTACTGTTAAACGTGTGTGTATAAATAGTAAATATATATGCTATTAAACTATATATTTTAAATATGGTGAGTAAAGTACTAAGTAAGTAGGATCGAAGCAAAAGTTTTTTTATCCTACTTACTACACCAAATGATGGCAAAAAAAAATGCAATCAGCTTTATCGGTCAAAATGTCCCTCATCCAATTTTTCTCTTGCTTTATCAGTCTGTATCTTTCATTTCCTGATGTTTTTTTTTCTTTTTTCAAACTTGATCGTCTAGACACAACCTTAAAAACATTCCTTCCCAAGCAGCTCTAGACAAAAAAAAACATCCTGAACTCCATGGCATTAAGCGCACAGGTCATTTCAGTAATCGAAAGGATCTGCCATTTAGTGTCATTTTCTCCCCATAACATCTGATAGATATAAATACACTATAAATACACTAAATACACAAGTATCATACAGGGTGAGGAGGCCCGGGAAACATTATGGTGGTCATAATGTTATGCCTGATCGGTGTATATACAACAAAAGCTTTATATATTGAATTCCACATTTATAACATTTTAGCTTTATAATACAATATAATTTATTATTATAATTTCTTTTATTAAAATTACATAACAGGTGGACTTCTGACCATCATGGTTCATGGTTCTTGTGAGAAAGTTGGAAGGGAACAATAGTATAGGATGTCTCTGTATGCCGTCGACTGGCACTAAAAGTCACAAACCTTTCCATCATGACTGTGCACATAGCAAACTTCATGAACATATGGTATTCCAAGGTTGAACTGAAAGAACTTGAGTGTCCTGCACTTCGACCTCACTGAACACCATTAGAATGAAGTGGAAGACTGATTTCACCCCAAGCCCCCTGACACATCACCAGTGCTTGCTCCCACTTATGATCTTGTGGCTGAATGAACACAAATCGCCACAGTCACACTCCAAAATCTACCGGAAAGCCTATCCAGAAGAGTGGAGGTGGGACTATGTGTGGAATGGGATGTTCAAGAAGCACTTATCGGTGTGGTAGTTCAGGTAAATACATACCTTTAGCTATAACATGTGCTATTTGGAATTTTTTTTTTGTTTTTATAAGGAAATGTACATGAGCTGTGTCCTGATCGTGAGGCAGGAAGGCTGAGGTCTATCACACTAAGTTTATATTTGAATAGCACTAATGTTGACACAATTACAATGTAAAACACATCAAGTGATTAGAACCATGATGCTGAACCTAAAAAAACCTTCCTTGGACATTAATGAGTTTGCATGAGTGAGTACCTGTAACTTCCAGACTATTAAGCGTGCCCACATATAAGCCGCACCCACTGATTTTTACAAATATTTTTATTTTGAACATAAATGAGCCGCACCTGTCTATAAGCCGCTTCGATGTTCAAGCCGCGGGGTTCAAAACGTGGGAAAAAAGTAGCGGCTTATAGTCCGAAAACTACGGTATGTGTGTGCATGTACACTATATTGCCAAAAGTTTGCAGACACCTGGTCATAAGTATGGTATGTGCTTTTTGAGCACCACATTTTAAATGTAGTCCCAATATTCTCTTTTAATTCCCTCTACTCTTTTGGGAAGATGTTCCATCAGATTTTGGAGTGTGCTTGTGGACATTTGTGTTCATCAGTCACAAGGGTGTTGGTCAGGTACTGATGCAGGGTGCAGTCAGCATTCCAATTCATCCCAAAGGTGTTCAGAAGGGATGAGATTAGAGCTCTATAGCAAGCCATTCAGTATCTTCCTCTCCAAACCATGTAAACCAGATCTTCAAGGCGCTCACTTTGTGCACAGAAGCATTGACATGCTGGAACCACATATAGCAGGAAAGGTCAGGTGTCCCAATAATTTTGTCTATATAGTGTATGTCTGTGTATGTGTGTGTGTCCTTCTGTATCTCTCACCATATTAATTTCTTCATTAACCCATTTCTTACATCAGTAACATCTGACGTGCAACATAAGCCAGGGTGCTGCGAGCTCCACACACACCAAGTCATTGTCTCCCTGTGTACATGCACCTTGGAAAACTTCAGAGAGCCCTGCCCCTGTCCTCCTGTCACCGTCAATTAGTTCGTGCTCGCACGTACGCACATGCGAAGAACATCTGTGCGGTGACACATCCATGCCCCAAGTATTGTGTAGGAAAGGCCTCAGAGGATTTGTGACGTGCCTGTTTACTGCTCATGAGTCTGCCATATTGAACACCATGCAGGAGGAAAAGGAGAAAGGGCTTTCTATTCTAGGATTTACATCACACTGACCTGCTAGATAAGGTATAATAGGAGAGAAAGCAAGATTATAAAAGAGCTTAGGTGTGCCCGCATGTCTTTGTGTGTGTGTGTGTGTGTGTGTGTGTGTGTGTGTGTGTGTGTGTGTGTGTGTGTGTGTGTGTGTGTGTGTGTATTCAAATTCTAATTTTATTTGTAACATACGCATTCATACAACATGTAGTGAAATGCTTTTTACGATTGTCCAACCTCTAAACATAAAAATAGAAATAGAATATAAAAAAAAAAAATATATATATATATTAAAAACTTCTTCTTCTTCTTTCGGCTGTTCCCATTAGGGGTCGCCACAGCGGATCATCTGTCTCCATACCCCCCTGTCCTCTACATCTGCCTCTTTTACACCAACTACCTGCATGTCTTCCCTCACCACATCCATGAACAAAACTATAGTGTATAAAAATAAGGTTAAGAAAAATATGTATGCATGTATGTATATATATATATATATATATATATATTTTAGGGATGCAACAATACAGTTAGCCCACGGTTCAATACATACCTCGGTTTTTAACCACGGTTTTTGGTTCGGTTCGGTTCTGATGGCTTAACACATAAAAGTGTTTTTTGTTATACTATGCTTAGGCAATAGGAACAGTAAGAGGTTAAAAAGAAACAAATAAAAACGATTTATTTCAATATTCCTTTATTTTACTTAAAAGCAAAGAAAAGTCCACTGGTTCCTAGTGTTTTGTATAATATAAAAATTTTTTTATTTTAAAATTAACAATGACATCTCACAGCTGCTGGTGGCCTATGTACAAACTGGGGAACACATACATTCCTAAATTTTGAAAATAAACATACATGTGAAGTTAGTAAACATAAATTGACCATTTCAAATAAACATACTTGTACTTCAGTGAACATAAATAAACTATCTTAATTAAACTTAACAGTACTCCAGTACAGTATCCTTCATTCAGAATGTAAAGTGCAATTTCACTTAGGTCCATTTCGTACACAATACTGTTGCATGTCTTTTCATAGAGGTCGGGAATTATCTCGGTGCTGAAAATATGCGAGACGGTAGTCTGTAACGCAGATCGAATGTTTTTATAAGATGACAAAAGCCCGCATCTCCAATCACCGAAAACGGCTGCAAATCTTTGGCAATGAACCCCCCCACTGCCTTTGTTATTTTCATGTGTCTCTCGGAACCAGTTGGGTATGTATGCTGGAAGGATTCAGCGAGGGACGGTTGTTTTTTGGAGGACTTTTTTACCTGCTCTGCTATCCTGCCTTCAGACATTGATATTGCTGGGTGATGGCGCCGCAGATGTGCAATCATATTGGAAGTGTTTCCGTTTGAGTAGGCTACACGTGTAAAACAATGCTTGCAGACAGTCATTTTTTTGTTTAGCGTTTTCTTCCTCAGCATTATACTCATCAGCAAAACCGAAATGTCTCCACACCACAGATTTAAAAGACGCCGGCGCCTCCTCGTACTGTAGCCTCACTTCACCACCGCTCGCCATGTTAAAGTGTGAAATGATGGTTCAGCGCACCCTAACTTTAGAGCATAGTGATTGAACATTTACTCGCAGGGAGGAGTTTCCTTATCTCAGCTCGTAGACTTACAGGCAAACACAAACAGTCAATTCGGAGAGAAATCAAAAGCACATAAATTATTTAAACGTAAAACTGATAAAAGCGCAATTCACAAGCGCGTATTGAACCGTGGATGTCGTACCGAACGGTTCAATATTATATTGAGAATTGTGGCATCCCTAATATATATACACAGTGAGGAAAATAAGTATTTGAACACCCTGCTATTTTGCAAGTTCTCCCACTTAGAAATCATGGAGGGGTCTGAAATTGTCATCGTAGGTGCATGTCCACTGTGAGAGACATAATCTAAAAAAAAAATCCAGAAATCACAATGTATGATTTTTTAACTATTTATTTGTATGATACAGCTGCTAATAAGTATTTGAACACCTGAGAAAGTCAATGTTAATATTTGGTACAGTAGCCTTTGTTTGCAATTACAGAGGTCAAACGTTTCCTGCAGTTTTTCACCAGTTTTTCGGGTCCAGTGCTTCGGGTCATTGTCATGTTGGAAGACCCAGCCTCAACCCATCTTCAATGCTCTAACTGAGGAAAGGAGGTTGTTCCCCAAAATCTCGCAATACATGGCCCCGGTCATCCTCTCCTTAATACAGTGCAGTCGCCCTGTCCCATGTGTAGAAAAACACCCCCAAAGCATGATGCTACCACCCCCATGCTTCACAGTAGGGATGGTGTTCTTGGGATGGTACTCATCATTCTTCTTCCTCCAAACACGTTTAGTGGAATTATAACCCAAAAGTTCTATTTTGGTCTCATCTGACCACATGACTTTCTACCATGACTCCTCTGGATCATCCAAATGGTCTTTGGCAAACTTAAGACATGCCTGGACATGTGCTGGTTTAAGCAGGGGAACCTTCCGTGCCATGCATGATTTCAAACCATGACGTCTTAGTGTATTACCAACAGTAACCTTGGAAATGGTGGTCTTTTTTCAGGTCATTGACCAGCTCCCCCCGTGTAGTTCTGGGCTGATTTCTCACCTTCCTTAGGATCACTGAGACCCCACGAGGTGAGATCTTGCATGGAGCCCCAGTCCGAGGGAGATTACAGTCATGTTTAGCTTCTTTCATTTTCTAATGATTGCTCCAACAGTGGACCTTTTTTCACCAAGCTGCTTGGCAATTTCCCCGTAGCCCTTTCCAGCCTTGTGGAGGTGTACAATTTTGTCTCTAGTGTCTTTGGACAGCTCTTTGGTCTTGGCCATGTTAATAGTTGGATTCTTACTGATTGTATGGGGTGGACAGGTGTCTTTATGCAGCTAACGACCTCAAACAGGTGCATCTAATTTAGGATAATAAATGTAGTGGAGGTGGACATTTTAAAGGCAGACTAACAGGTCTTTGAGGGTCAGAATTCTAGCTGATAGACAGGTGTTCAAATACTTATTTGCAGCTGTATCATACAAATACATAGTTTTAAAATCATACATTGTGATTTCTGTATTTTTTTTTTTTTTAGATTATGTCTCTCACAGTGGACATGCACCTACGATGACAATTTCAGACCCCTCCATGATTTCTAAGTGGCAGAACTTGCAAAATAGCAGGGTGTTCAAATACTTATTTTCCTCACTGTATATACTGTATATATATGTGTGTGTATATATATATATAATGTATGTATGTATGTATGTATGTGTGTATCTATATATGTATATGTATGTATGTATGTATGTATGTATGTGTGTGTATATATATATATATCAAGTGTCCCAGTGTGATTGTCACTAAAGCGTCCATGTGCTTGTATTAAAGCGACACTGTGCTGTGCCAGTCCAGTCCAGTCCAGTATGTGTGTGTGTGTGTGTGTGTGTGTGTGTGTGTTGCTACAGTTAAAACTGTCTATACTCCCTGGTGCCTAAATATGTTAGACTTGAAATAGCTTCATCCTCCATTCCCAGACTAGCCTTTCACACACGCACACACATGCACACATGCACACACACACACACACACACACACACACACACACACACACACACACACACACACACACACACACACACACATTCTGGCTTCTTGCTCTCTCTCTCTCTCTCTCTCTCTCTCACTCTCACTCTTTCATTTGGTCTCTGTTGTTCCTCCATCCTACACATTTTCACACCCAGCGACGAAAAAGCAAATCAGCAACTGCCAAAACCTTTCTGCATGCCTGTGATACATTTCCATATGCAAATGAGATCAATTCCGTTCATAGATGTGTAATTAAACACGCCGTACGAGCTTGCAAACAAACGTGCCTCTCCATTACTTTTCCAATAACAGAGTTGCCACGGCAACACGTTTAAGTGGCCAGTTTTTATCAGGTGCCTCAGATGCTCAGCGTGCCTTCGCTAATGCATGCTAAGCGATCTTTTGTAAGCCGTGTTTTGCCTTTTTTTTGGTCTGGAATTTGAGTTAATGATATACCAAGCCTGGTTCTGGGATTGTTCTGACAAAAGCGATGTCAGTGCAAAGTTGATTTTAACTCACATGATGCCCTTTTAAAATCATAATCAATTGTAACAATTAATGTGTAATGCATTTTATTAGAAAACTGGCCAACGGTTTGAACAGAGCCACAGAGTGAATGAAAAACAAATTATAAATAAATAAATTCAGCACTTTTCCTGCTGTCCTTGCATTTGAATGCTTTTTTTTGGTAGCTTTCCCCACTATAATGAAACACAAACCAAAGATTGACCATTGAATTCAGTTCAATTGAATGTTATTTATTGGATTTTACTTTTAACAGTGGACATTGTCCCAAAAACAGCTTTAGAAAATTACTTTAAATAAAGCGGATTAAATTGATATTAATCTTAGCATCATACATTTGTCCCTATACATTTATTTCTCCTAATGAGTTAGCCAGTGGTGACAGTGGCAAGGAAAAACTCCCTGAGATGGTCTGTGGAAAAAACCTTGAGAGGAACCAGACTCAAAAGGGAACCCATCTTCATCTGGGTGACACTGAATGTCTATTCATTATAGTCTATCATTGTTGAGGTTATGAACTGTTCACTGAGGGACACTTGAATGCGAAATTGTTCAAGACAATTGTAGCCTTGAGCCATTGTAGCAAACTGATTATATTCATTACAATCCAAATCCATCCTCATGGTTCTTGAGTTAAACCCTTCACAAAAACCACCATGGCTCTTTAGTCTGTTCAGGTGGAGCCATTCTGAGCTACAGGGAATGGTTTCTGACTAAAAGAATAGGAATCAAGACATCCAGATTACTGCCAGATTAAAATTTCCCAAAAAGCACAATGATTATTGTCAAATGGAAGCATGAACATCACACTAAACACTCTCAGGGACACAATATGATGTCATTGGCAATCCTTCCAGCCAAGATGGTCCATTCTAGCATAGGCCAAATTTGGGATTTAATTCTTAGTTATGAACCAAATTATCTTGAAAATAAATAAAAAAATAAATAATTATTATTATTTAAAAAAGGGGAATTTGTTGATAAGAAACAGTCAACTAAAACAAAAACCTGCAAGTATTCTATCTGTCAGAAATATGGCCCTGGAAAACAATTCCCATCAGCCATTACACCATCAAATGACTGTCACATATCACTAATCACTTTTCACTCTTGTTCAGCCAATGTCTATAAGTCTCACATTTCACAGCACCCTTTGTCTCATGTTTGTCCTCCACGGTGGGTGTTATGTTCCACAGTTGATGGCTTCTCGTTCAGGTTATGTTTTTTTGTTATTGTCAGAAACTCTTGCGGGTGTGATGGTGAGTGAGGACCTAAAACAGAGTCCAAACCGGGTAACTAGGGAGGCAGAGCAGACCAGGGGTCAGGAACAGGAGCAGGAGCAGGAACAGAATCCAGAGCAGGCAGGGTGGCAAGAATAATATCAGGGGCTAGGGAGCCGGTAAAATAATCTGGCCCCAAGCTAAAGTCTTGGTTTGCCTCATTGCTAAGTTACCTTTTTGTCTTTATTAAAGCCTGTTTTGTTCCTTACTCCCGGTGTGCATCCTGCATTTGGGTCCTCACTCACCTAGACCTGCACCCGTGATCTAGTCCCTCACTCACCAAGTCACCCGCACATATCTCTGACAGAATTATCTGGCCGTGCATCGTGTCATGCGAGATCACTGACAATTACTTTCTGTTTTCATGCATTTCGTTTGTACTTTTGCACTTGGATTTCCATTTCCTCCTCACTTGTTATAGTATCTTTAACTGTCCTTACTCTTGCAGGAAAATACTGATATAGATTGGATTTCATGTAGACTCTAGACTGGTTGGAATGCATGTATACATTTGGATGGGATGTTTACCAGTATTCCCAAAACACAGTACTTTTGGAAAGATCTTCATTCCTACATAGAAACTGGAAATACAGTTCAATTGCTATCACATATATTAGAATTCTTACTATATACATTTGAGTCAGATATTTAATTAATTCATACTGGATTAGTCTTATATTCAGGGATGTAATATAGCTGATGCACTGTGCATTAGAAAAATGTTATTGTCAGTTGCAGAGCTGAAAGGTCAGGGACATTCAGTAAAAGAGGAGCTGATAGTAAGAGAGATCTGAGATGTACAGTATGTGCAGGTGATGTGTAACGACATATATATTAGACTTGGATTGTTCCGATTGGATTTGGCTTTTAAACAAACACTGATTTAAAGAAAAGTATTGGGGCACATGACTTTTCCAGCCATATGTGGTTCTTTCTCAAAGTGTTACCACAAAGTCGGAGGTACACCATTTTATAGGTGTATAATAATGTAATATAATAATATAACTCTATGAACATGTTCTTTACATGGTTTGGAGAGGAAGATCTTGAGTGGCTTGCTATAGAGCTCTGACCTCAACCCTACTGAACACCTATGGGATGAAGTGGAACACCTCAGGCCTCCTCACCTCACCTACACCACTACATGACTTTACTAATGCACTTGCGGCTGAATGAGAACAGAAGAGTGGAGGTTATTATAACACATTATAAAGCACAAAGCAAACTCATGGTTAGGTGTCCACAAACGTTTGTCCACATAGTGTATGTCTGCCAGCTAATGATGCTGGAACATATTTGTAGTATTTATGGTAGATTTACACTGGAAAAGTGATCTTTGTATAAATGAAAGAAATGTACACAAGAGAATGATTCTTGGAATGTATTCGTACTGAAGAGTGGAAACTTAACAGACGAGATTGAAATAAACTGGGATTGTGGTGGTCTCAAGGCATAGTCAAGACAAAGTTTATTCATAGACCACATTTTAAATCCAGCGCTGTAGATTATATCACAGAGCATCGCACAAACTAACATCACATGACGAACAAAAAACATGTCCAAACACGGAGAGACCTCCTGTAAAGTGGGAAGTAAGAGCTCAGTGGTTAAAACGTTGGATTGCTGGGTCACCAGTTCAAATCCTAGCACCACCAAGCGGTCAGTTCTGGGCCCCTGAGCAAGGCCCTTAACCTCACCAGCTTAGTTTTTAGAAGTTCCTCTGAAAAAGGATGGAATGAATGTAAATGTAAAATGAGAGACTGTTTCAGCTTCAAAAATCTTCATCTTCATCTTAGAAAAGCTACAGAGACAAATAGAAGATCTTAGCATTTTGGTAGAAAAGTAAAAGTTGAAAAGGTCAGTAATGTCCTGTGGAGCAAGACTATGAAAGGAAATAGGATTAAACACTGAGATGTTTGTTGGTATTAATTACATTTATCAGTAAAACTAATCCGGATCACATCGGGCTTTAGTCTTTGTTATTTCTAATAGCCCCCCTACGGCTTGAAATCAGATCCTGTTCATGAGCTGCACCTGGGCATATTTGAATCAGAGGCCAGAAAGTGGCTTTCAGATGTTTTCGACATTAGAGTTAAAAAACGGCTTTCACACTGGACCAAACAAAACCAAAATCTTGCTGCGAGAGACAACGTTGAAGCCCATTGGCTGTTTGCTAGCGTGGCCTGAGTACGAGAGTGTAATATCGGTGCTGTGTTTGTACAGTCCTCTGCCGAGGGACAGGCAGCTTAAAGCCATTTTATTAGGTGTTTCAGCATGTCTGACAACATGCTTCCACTCAAACCCTTTGTCTGCAGGAAGCCTGACGTATACAACAAATATAATCTGTCCTTATGGTGGCCAGCCGTGTGTGTGTGTGTGTGTGTGTGTGTGTGTGTGTGTGTGTGTGTGTGTGTGTGTGTGTGTGTGCCTATGATGAGTGGTGTGTGTGATGTGTGGCTTGCTCTTTCTGTGAACAAAAATCGGTCTAAGCTGTAAAAGATTTGGGGCATGGATTTGGAGCTTCAAGGTCACCATGACTGGCTTCAGTGTGTGCATATATGTGTGTGTGTGTGTGTGTGTGTGTGTGTGTTCTCTAGAGGACGCCTCTACAGAAGGAATGAGAGGATTGAAATTCCATTTTAGTTTAAATGCAACAGCGAGTGTGACCTAAGACCATCAAATCCATGCTGTGCATCTCTCACTCTCTCTCTCTCTCTCTCTCTCTCTCTTATTGCGTTCACCATTCACTTTCTTCATTTCTCATTTCAGTAACGTGTAATGCCCCCCCATCCTATTTGCATTCTCATAGCGAGAAAGCGGGAACGTGGGCTCGGGTTAGTTAGAGAGTCATATATGAGATTCTAGAAGGATGAAGAGTTGTGTTATGGAAGAAAAAGCCGACGGCTCTGAGATGCCCTGCTGCTGATGAGGGATTAGGGCTTGGCTTTGGCTGAAATGTTAAGTGCTGTGTGTTGCTTAATGAAGAGAACTTAGACAGAAAATGTGCCTCAGCGAGCGATGGAGTGAGAGAGAATGAAGAGAATAAAAGAGCAAGAAAGAATGAGAGGGAACAAATGGAACACTAATGTGCAGGAGTGTGCATGTGTCATATTCTCTCACAAACTAGATGTAATTTACAGCTACACTGGAGGCTATAACACGCTAATATGTGTATATGATACTAAATGGCTCTTTCTTTATACTTTCTTTTTTTTTCCCTGCATGCACACTGGTACATTTGCAGGAGTTTCGGGTTCTGCTGCGAGCGGACTGCACTTTAATGAGGTTTCATTAGAAAGCCACGGCATCTTTAATGAGTTCCACTGTTGTGCTGTTTGTGTTATGGGGAAAGCGTTCGGCTAATAACTACACACTCTCCAAAGTATGTGTGTCTGTGTGTGTGTGTAAGTGTGAGAAAGAAAATGAAAGGATACGAGAGAGAGAGAGAGCGAGAGAGAAAAAGAGGGTTAAATCACTTGATCCAGTCACATTGTTCTGCAAGTGGAGTTGCAGCTTCCCAAAACAGGGGTCACATATATAAAAATATAAATATATATATATATATATATATATATATATATATATATATATATATATATATATATATATATATATATAAAAAAAACTCCCCCTCATTCAAATTTAGTATATTAACAATTTGCCTGTTACACTATTAAGTTATTAAATATCCTATTCACCCCTCCTAAACTTCATCCATGTGTACTATTCATGATTCATGATGCAATATAATAAAAAGTCATGCCTTGTCTTATTCTTCTTTCTCTACTTTTCTCTAAATTATGAAAACAAAACAGTGTGTGAGCCAGCACAGTGGGCCCACACAAATCTGACACACTTGTCCTATTTCTGTATGAAAACAAGCTCCATTCTTTTGATTTTGTTGAAACAGAGATCAGCATATTTGAACAAAGTAATAATTGTCCTGGGTACAGTATACTAGTTTAGTATGAATACAGCAATATGAAGTGATTTACAGTATGTTATTAATATTTTTCTATGCTTATGTACTTATATTAAGTACAATGAAACAAAAAACACAACAAAGGACACCCAGACCTGTTGAACAGCTAAAATCCAGTATTAGATACATATTAGGATTGGGACAGCATTCCTCTCCCAAAACGTCTTCCAATTCCAAGATGTATACAGACAGAGGACATGATGCTACACAGAGGTAAACATAGACCTGTCCCAATTTTTTTAAAGATCTGTAGCAGCATCAAATTCAAAATTTCATTAAAATGGTATATATTCTCAGCTTTTAACATATATATATTATATGTTAAATATGTTTTATTGTTAATAAAAAATTTTATTTTTTTTTTATTTGCAAAGCACTGATTTCTGTTTTTATTTACATTTTACACATTGTCCCAATTATTTTAAAATTGGGGATGTACATAAAACTGTAATTTGGTAAGCTAATAAAAACTAGCTCAAATGCTGTGGAAAAATGTCACTGCTAAAATATCCAGCACAGTCAAACCAGCCATTTTTGTCTTCATCATTCTGCCATCGTTCCCCTGCTTTTCTTTCATGCAAATTGTACACTGTTTGAAGTATGTATGCTTTATGGAGTTATCTGTGTAGCAGCTTGCAACTCCAAAAGCTAGTGATAGATAGTTATTATCCCCTCGCCTGTGCTGTGTGTCATTTTTTTTAGCATTTATGGTATCCGTTCAGAACTTCATTCCGAATCCTTCATTATCTCGCTATCCTTGTAAAGTATCACAATTGATTCTGTCGCTCAGAATATATGAAGCTGGGATTTCTTCACATCTGTAACCTATTAGTGACCTGTAGGCCTTAAAGGTTTAAAGGTCCTTTCTTACTTTTCAGAGCATTTCACTGGTGACCTTGCTGGACTCTACCAAACACTTGGAAGCTGTGTTCCATTGGAAAGAAGTAATCACAAATGATGCCTCAACTGTTGGTGAAATTTGATGCCACAGAGGCACAAGGTGGTGTGTGGAGCCCTGGTGTGAGATTAAAGCCAATCAAGTAGCTGGGAGTGAGGAAAGTCTTTCAGCTGTCAGATTCTTTCTATCGGTTCTGACACACTGCCATGTGCTGATTCATTCAGACTCTGTTCTAATGGTCAGATAAATCAATTACCAGAGTGGCACAAGGTTGGGTGGAGCTTTTTACTTACTACAGAGGCCCTATCAATGGATAGTCTCACTGAGAGCAGCTAACGGGTTGTAATGCATGTCTGCATTCCCCATTAAAAAGATTTCTGTGAATTTAAAGATATGTTAAGAAATGTCAAAAATTTAATCAATTTAAGCAGTGTCAGTCAAACTAAAAGTAAAAGTCATGCTTTGATTTTAGGGAGTTGAAATTGAAAAGAAGAATTGAAGTGGTATGTATTCCTCATCTCAGCATCTGATCTGTCTTATAGTACAATTCTAGTCTTTAGTCTTCCAAAGAAAAAGAGATGACGCAAGGAAACACTTCCTCTGTGCGTCACTTGCGCAAGTTTGTCAACTTTTTCATCTACACTCTGATTTTGTGCCGAGGTTTTAATTTAAAATTGGCTATATAGAGTGAGAGTCAAAAGTTTGCAAACAGCTAGTCCTTTTATTATTTTGGAGACACATGCATGTTTCTTCAGTTTATATGCAGCAAACTAGGTAAAGTTAAAAACATAAGCATTGGACAGCTAATGACTAGAAGAATGTTCTGTGGATAGACAAGTTCAAATTTGACACTTTTGAGAACAGGAGAACAGGAGAAAAGGTGTTACTACCTCACACTAGAGACCTGCACTCCTGCGGAACCCGATGCAAACAAGTGCGTTGCCATACAAGATTTAATGGGTTGCGGGTGCGCGCGGGAAAATACTCGTGTGTGCGGGTTGTGGGAGAATAAAATCATTCGCGGGACTCCCACAAAATGGTCTTAAAATTATATTTTTTAATAATAATAATAAGTACTAAAAAACAATAAACTGTTATGTATCTACTGCACAAAAGTATGCAGTAATTACTAAAGTGCACTGAGGTACAATGTCTCAGACAGGAGACAGAGGAGAATCACTGAGTGCTACAGGTATCACTTAATTATTAACGAAAGGAACAAACAACACAACAAAACTGTGGCCTGTTTTGTTATGAGATATCGTTCCAGCTGATGTTCTGAAAAGTTCCTTGTTCATGCCTATGTTCATTATTTACACAAAAAATTGAACTCAAATAAAACTAAACATATTTCTTAATTTTCCGTTTCTTTTTATATAAGCAAGTGAAAGTAAAAAGCAGAGTAGCAGGAATAAGCGGTCAGTGCATTGAACCTACATTTTACCTGCAGGCTTTTGCGGGCCAAAAATATTTTGGGGCGGGAGCACGAGTATAATAAAATGAATTTTTTGCGGGAGAAACTATTTTGTGAAAAACCTGTCTTGTGCAGGTCTCTACCTCACACCCACAGTCAAACATGGAGGAGGAAGCTGAATGGTTTGAGGTTGTTTTGGAGCAGAGAAGGATGAAGACTTTGTCCGGGGAAAGAAAACTAAACCAACATGGCCGCCATTCAATACTTCAGCACCATGCAATTCTATCTAAACCGCCACTAAGTAAAACCAACTTCAACAAGACAATTACCCCAAAGCGCACATCAAAGCTCTGTAAGCATTATTTTGAGAGCAAACAGTCAGCTGGTGTGTTATATCTCATGCAATGACCTGCCCAGTCACCGCACCCACATCCTATTTGACTGCTCTGGGATGAGCTGGATCGCAAGATCAGAAAGAAATATCCAACTAGCAACAAACACTTTTACCAAGTTTTACAAGAGGCATAGCCACGTATTTTAGCTGATGTTTGGAAAAACAAACTGTCTGGGTGACAAGAGTGTGTTCTTATTCATAAAGTCTACATATCTATACATTTAAAAATGTGTTTGGTCAAAGTAAATCTTCTTCTAGTTTGCTTCATGAAAACGAAAGAAACATGCATGGGCCTCTGGAAAACATTAATAGACTGGCGTTTCCCAATTTTTGACTGGCACTGTACATACGTCACAATTCTCCTATATCATCAATATGGCAGATCAAAGCATAGTGTGTCTTTCAGAAAAGGCAAGAATTTCACCGGATTGTCTGACACTTTATTTATTCATTAATAAAATCACCTGCTATTGATGAATATTGAATAAACAATGTTTGTAAAAAAAAAAAAAAAAGAAATAACAGGTATTAAATTAGCAACAGTTATTAGTAATACTACAAAAAATATGACAGTTAAAAAAAGATCATAGATTTTATTTTGTGTATAAAAATAGTTATGATAAATAGTTTAATACTGTTTGTTTTAACACCTTTGATCCATGCTGTAATTGAGCCAAATCGCACATTAAAAAAAGCTGTGTGAGCCAGGACAGTGAACTCTTTTTTATTGAAAATGCACTCCATTCTTTTTATTTTCTGGATACAGAGATCTGTACATTTTAATAGCAAGTACTGAGTTTTGCTGATTTGGTAACAATCACACCAGCAGATAAGTCAAACTAAATCAGAATCAGAATCAGGTTTATTGGCCAAGTGTGTTGACACACACAAGAAATTTGGTTCCAGCTGTTTGTGACTCTCAAAAGTACAGACAT
Source organism: Silurus lanzhouensis (assembly GCA_039877035.1). Taxonomy (NCBI): domain Eukaryota; kingdom Metazoa; phylum Chordata; class Actinopteri; order Siluriformes; family Siluridae; genus Silurus; species Silurus lanzhouensis. The sequence continues at coordinate 8,785,767 of JBCEWE010002367.1, forward strand.
AAATAAAACCCGTACATGACAAAACAGACAAGACAAGACAAAAACAGACTATACAAGACAATACAGACAATTTGATAAAGTATGATAGTTTAGTCTGGATGGGACAATAGATAATCATTTATGTTAAAATGTTTGGCTCTGGTGCATTTAGTCCTGTATAAATTATCTGTAACATGTTGTTTCAAAGACAGAGAGGCTTTTATTGTCATTTTGAATAGAAATCACACAATTCCCAAAAAATACAGTGATGCTCAGGATGCTTTTTATTGTCCCTATGTAAAAAATGCTCTCTGTAAGTCCCTGTCTCAATATTACAAAAGTCTATTTTATACATACACTACGGTGCTAAAAGTTAAAGTTAAAGTCAGGTACTGATGTAGGTGATGTGAGGAGGACTGGGGTGCAGTCAGCATTCCAATTCATCCCAAAGGTGTTTAATAGGGTTGAGGTCAGAGCTCTATAGCAGGAAATCTTCCACTTAATTCAAGTGATTGTGTGCCTTCAGCTTTGCGATAACAGTTTGGCAAGAACCACATATGGCTGGAAAAGTCAGGTGTCACATTACTTTTGACCATATAGGGAAAATGGTAGTTGAGTTTTTAAGATGTTGGACTTGTTGAAAGCTAGTCCCAGTACCAAACCAGCACCACCAAGTTGCTACTGCTGGACCCATGAGCAAGGCATTTAACTCTCACCTGCACAGTATAAAAAAGTGCAAATGCCATTAATGGTAATGCAATAATCATTTGTTGTTTTACTATAATGTCAATGAATTAATAGCTCAAATCCTACAAAGTACTAGAAATAAGTTGCAGAGGTACTGAATAACGTGTATCTGAAAATCATACCTCAATAAAGGTATAGATACTTTACAGTAAAACTTACTCCATTACAAGTTAGAAGTCACTAATTCCAATATGACGAGTAAAAGTCTTAGAGTATCTGATTTGAACAGTACTTTTGAATGTAGACTCAAAGATAAGTATTTAATAGACAAATCAAATGGCGATGATAAATGTGTCGTCTTCTGCAGAATAAATAAGCCACAGTTGGTGACGGTCATTGTCAATTAAAATGTAGTGGAGTAAAAAGTACATGTACTGAATCATAAATGTAATTGAGTAGAGAGTAAAAGTTGCTTATATCTTTGCTGTTCAGTAAAACTAGAAAGTAGACAAAAAAAATGTAATTAGCAAAGTACATTTACTCAATAACTATATATCACTGCAGTGTTGGAATATCTAATTAGCCTCCAGTCTCCAAAGTACAGGCTCGTCTGGTCAAACTGGAAAACCATCTTTGCTAGCTGGTAAATTATTACCTGTCTTTCTTATTACTACACTGAACTGATCGATAAATGTGTTGTTTCCTTTCTATCAGATAGCAAAAATGGTCAAGCAGATTGAATGGCGCAAATCATGTTTTGGTGTCTGGGAGCTTGTCAGACTTTTCAATATGGGTAAAATATTTGGGAACTACAGAAATGCAAATTTCTGAACTACAGAATTTTTTTCTAAGACACAACATTATACTTAGAATAATAGCATTCTTGATGCTGGCTGACTGTGCTAACACTAGGTATCCATGTGAAACCAAACTGATCACAAAAACACACGACAAATCCATAGCAGCTGATATACTCACTAGAATTCAACGACGGTAACAAAAGGTAACATCACAAACAAAGGCCCCTGGACTGTGTGGACTGTGTGAACACAAGCATTACTTCAGCCGCCTGCTGGATGGAATTGTATTGTTTACACATCGCTGCTCCTCCATTTTTCACAAGTTTTCTTTTTGCATTAGAACTTGTGCTCTTTTTACAAGCTGCACAGAAACACAATACGTTTTTCAAAATCTCTGGCCCTATGTGTTTGTACACATCAGGTTTTTTTTCCCAGTGCATTCTGACTGAGAAGATTTCTGCCCACATTTTCACTATGTAGCTCACACCATCTAAACGAGATCATGTACAAATCCTCGCTTCTCCCTGCATTGAGAAAACCTCCCTTTCCCTCGGCTTCTCTGAAATATATAGTAATTAGAATTCCATCAGCAAAAACTTTGGCAATGGTCCGCCTGCATCCAAGCTCCCTTCACTTCAAATATTTCACCCTCGTTTTTCATGTTTCGGCTGGCTAATTAAAATATTGATAATTGGCTCTTTTGACAGCAGATGCAAGCAGGAAGCTCTGAAATAGCAAATAGGACACTCATCCGCTGAGTACTGAAGTTATTGGCTTGCTTGTGGAAACATATTATTCCCAATAAAGTGCTTCTACCCCGTGCATGCTGATGGAGCGCAGGCGCCCGTACCGTCTCCGTGCGGGTATCCATGTAGTCCCTGGAAAGACTTGATCAGCAAATCGAAATGTTTTCTGGAATTCTGTACGTGTAATTGTTCCGATAATGACTATTTTGCTCGCTGTGTGCTATGGCTAAGCTTTTTTTTTTTTCCAGCTTAAACGAGTTCATTAGCACGGAATGGAGCACAGAGGCTGCTCAGGGGGAAAAAAAAGAAAGGAAGAGTGAGCAATAAATTCATCTGGAATATCTAGGCCAGTCTTCCAGTGAATACAGCTAATTGGTGGAATAGAACATAGCTGGTGCTGGATCATGCAGTGGGTGTGTGTGTGTGTGTGTGTGTGTTGGGGGGGGGGGGGGTAAAACTGTGGTTAGTCCACTTGCTTTAGCGAAGACTCATTAAACATCTATTAAAAGCTCCCCTGCGTCTATTATTGTCTATGTCGTGGATTTACTGGCTCAAAGGCCTTCTCTTTATTCTTCCGCCTCTGTCTGTCCATACCAGAAAGCTCTAAGCGCGCACGCTAAAGCCACCCGCGCTGTTTTATGCTAGGTGCTACTCTCTGCCGATTCTTTGCTTTTTCTGTGTCTTGGTATCTCTTTCTGTTTATTCTACAATCAGATTTAGCCTACAGCAGGGAGGCGGCTGCTCTCAGTGGAGACAGAGGCCCGAGCAACCCGAGCTGAAGTGATTATATTTGTGTGTGTGTGTGTGTGTGTGTGTGTGTGTGTGTGAAAGAGAGACAGTGATTTCGTCAGGGATGCTGAGACAGTAGCTTCAGCCTGTAGCACTGCACAAAATCATGCTGAGGAAGGAGACAGTCAGTAGGTGAGCAGGATGGAATGGAAGAGCACTGATATGCAGAACGAAGCCAGTGAACAAGATATGGATCAACAGTCCATCTGACACCCACCCACACGCACATATTAAATCCAGGCTCAGAGTGTCAGAGGTGCAAACTGAAATTCTAAACACTGTTCATATGGGATTGTAATGCTATAGTTGGATAGTTGTGCTGCTGTAGCATCCAGTCCGGTCAGCTCCCTCGATTCACTCCAGGGAAAAGTGTGGTGTCTTAGCACGGCGATCGTTACATAACAGTACACGATGAGATGTCACGTAACATTTAATGGCAAAAATAAGCAGCTGTCCGAAAGAAATATGTTTTCTGTCATATTATGTGCTCTTGGCCAGTTATATGAGAGACTACGGTGCAATGTACATTTGTCATTTTGCCAATATATTTTGTAAGTACTGTATTTAATCGTTTAACATTCTGTCCATTATTATACTGTAATAATATGATGAACATCAAGTGTCTGATTCATACACTATATGGACAAAAGTAATGGGACACTTGACCTTTCCTGCCATATGTGGTTCTTCTACAAACTGTTACCACCAAGTTGGAGGCACACACCTGAATTGGATGTCTTTGGATGCGCTACAATAACATTTTGCGTTCACATGAACTTAGAAATCCATACCTACTCAAGCATAACAAAGCGAGCTCCATGAAGATAAGGCTTACATGCTTTGGAGTAGAAGATCTTAAGTGGCCTTCTATAGAGCTCTGTTATCAACCCTTCTGAACACCTTTGAATTTAATTGAAACATTCACTGCACCTTAGGCCTCCTCACATCACCTACATCAGTACCTGACTTTACACCCTTGTGGCTGATGAACACAAATGTCCACAAGCACACTTGAAATTCTAGTGGATCATCTTCCCAGAGGAGTGGAGGGGATTATAAGGGCAAATTGAGACTAAATGTGGAATGCGATGGTCAAAAAGCACATACCATAATTATGACGAGGTGTCTGCAAACTTTTGGCAAAAAAAATGAAAAATGTATGAGATGCTGTAAATAGTGTATATTCCTCCGACAAATAGCAACTAAAATGTGCCTTCTGCTCAACCACGCTAGCGCTCTTTTGCTAGTTTTTTACATGCATTCTTATAATCTTATAGAAAAAAGGGTTCCTTAGACGGTTTTGGAAACGGTGAAGGATCTTATGTTGTAAAATGGGTTCTTCTTTAAATCCTTTGTCACATTACTGAATCCAAATATGGCCGCTACAGATTCCACTTCATGGACACTACAGCAATCACATTCACCAGCATAGTAATTGAATGCTAACATTTGCATTGACACCCATTTACACACATATAAACACTAAAAGGACTGTTTTAATCATCACGTCGCAAAGTATATGCTCACTAGCAGATTTTCCATCTCTATTGAATACTATTTCTCTGTTGACCTAATTCAATTCCTGTTTTGGATTCTTGTCTGCTCTAGTTTAGTCTGTATGCCCATCCCCTGACCTCTGCCTGCTGTTGGATTTTGATCTTGCGTTTATATTTGGATTTGTGGAACTGTGAATGTCTGAACTGTTGCTTCTTTCTTTACATGACACCCTCTCTGAATAGAAAAAAGGAGACTATTGTAGGCTTTCACAACGACACACTCAGAGTTCCACCAGATGAAGAAAATAAACAGTGCTCTATGTCTTTGTGTTTCTGGTTTCTGGCAAATATACAAGCCTGGGAAATTTGTGTACTGCAATTGTGTGCACTCTTCTATACAGCTGACGCAGCGTACCTAGGTGTCCGTGTTTTTGTGTGTGTGTGTGTGTGTGTCTATGTCTATATTTGTTGCTGTGTTTTTGTATTCATCTCTATTAGACATGATAAGGGGCTGCTTTCTATTCCCCGACTAATTATTATGCAGATTTCCTCTCAACATCCGCTTCTCCAAGGAGCTGAAGAAACAGTTCACGTTACAACGACGTGTGAACATACAAACCAATAGAACCACACATGGTTTGTCACAACGTGCCCTGTCTTCCGTCCCGGTTTCTTTTTAAGCAACATTTTTTTATTTCCAGATGTGCAAACAGCTCAAACCAGGGCCAGTGAACGTCATCAAACACGATCAGCCACAAAATATTATAAGTTCGAAAAGATTTACTGATGGAATGTCATTGAGATGCAGAAAATCTCTCCCCTTCCCTACCCCCTTGCTCCAAAGCCCCCCCCTCTCCCTCATTCGTAGCTGCTGTTCAAGATTTCTCTTTGAAATACCCTAATCTCAGCGGCACTTGTGCAAACAACACACTCAGTAATTAAGCCGCCAGCACCCTCGTAAGAGGAGACTGTTTCAATTAATTATTCACATTATCTCTCATATTGTCTTTTAAAGCAATGCCAAGCAATGAAATTAGCTTCCCTCTCCCATGTCTTGTCTTTCCTTCTCACCCTGTCCTGATTCTTTTCTCTGGTTTACTCCTTTAAAAAAAAACGAAGCATGTCCTTGAGCAGTACTGCTTTCAGAGCAGAGTGGCTAAGATGATGAAAGGCGATCTGGTTTTTATCGCAAGCTCACAGGCAAATCCTGCTGTAAAAGGCTACACACTTAAGACACCCATAATCCACTGGGTTATATACCCCAAGACTGTGGTTACATGATTTTTTTTACCCACTTTTCAGGATTTGTTTCCCTTCTCTTTCTTTTCCTCGCATTCCTGTATAGGAAAAAGTTACCTGATTGTGCACTCAGAGGAAATGCAGGTGAATATGAGCACAGTCTATGACTGGTAAATGGAAGGTTATGTATGGAACTTGCACCATCTGTATTAAGCTGAGGATCCGGTTTTATTATTACCAGCCTTTCTACTATTTGGCAGTGTATCCGGGCCACTCCTGTGCTGTGCTCCAGCTTTACACTCTGATCTTCAGACTGCTCTAATGATGAGCTACGAGCACTCCCATAGGGGTGGCACTGCTAACAAGATGACCTTTGCAAAAAAACGGAATTTTAGCACAAAAACCCTAGAATATAGCCATGGACGCCCCATGCTATATGGATTTATATATAACCAACTGCGCCTTTGAGCTAAAATGGTTTGTCCAGTCTGCAATTCATGTCAGAACATCCAGTACCATGTGAAATGTTACATCATAATAAACGGCCTGGAACTGAAGGGAAATCTACCATAGTATTGCTGATTGACTGTTGTTGAGCAAACAGATTTCAGCACTTGGATATTTTAAGGTTTTTTTTTTTTTTAACATGGAATGAAAACCTTTCCTTTTATACTTTACCCACATTGATCAGGGTGACAAAGGGGCCACTTTGCTACTTGTTGGTACTTGCCATAAATAAAAGCAAACACAAATACTACAATAGTTCCTAAGGAAATCGCCCTGGTGGTTTGAAGAAAAGAGAACAACAGTAAATTTAATCCGTTCAAAACAATAGAACTGTTTCACAGCAAAGGCAATCTCTAGAGGAACAAAAAGAGGTTTGAATGAAGCAACTGAAGTAACTCGCAAAGATCTCAAAAACACTCTCTTTCACGTGAAAAGCTTCCTATTTTCTCAGGATCTACATGAATATGCTCCTCACAAAATTTCTAATAGTTTTTTTTGGGTGCTTTGGGTTTCATGTGGAAATAACTGTTGCAACAAGAGATGTTGAACAACACAGTGACTCCAAGGAAACTATTAAACTTGCGTAGGAAAAGCTCAAAATGATTTCCTGACTCACTCACTTTCAGAAACTGCTTCATCCTGATCATGGTCATTAGGGGTTCCGAAGCTAGTCCCAGAAATTCAAAGTGGATGGGACAGATGGGGGAGTCCATCGCAGCACACCATGAACACACATTCACACCTAGGGGCAATTTATCATCGCCAATTGACCAGCTGGCATGTTTTTGAGAGGTGGAAGAAAACCAGAGAACCCAAGGATTAAACGGGGGACCATGGCACTCTAACACAGCAATTTGACCCACTGCACACACACACACGTCACCTCTACAATATTCTCCTGCCATCTAACAGATAGCTGGCTATATAGAATGTGTACTCCTGACCATCACACTGCTGTTTGCTTGTTGAACTTTTAATTACATTATTCACTTCAGTTTGGTGTATGGCTGTGGGGATTTGTGATCATTCAACTAAAAGAATATGAATGAGATCAGACTGTGATATTGTGATGTCGAGGAGGATGCAGTTTCAGTTCATTCTAAAGGTGTTCAGTAAGGTTGAGGTCAGACCCTCCACTCCAGTTCTTCCAATCCAACCTCAACACCATTAAACAATGTCTCCATGGAGCTCGCTTTGTGCCTTGTCAGGTTTCCAGTGAGGGGGAACTTGTAAAGCTAGTGCATACATAGACATTCTCCATAATTGTGTGCTTTTATATTTTATGGTTACAGTTTGTTGAATGGATTGAGCTATGCACCATTACGACCACAAATTTGTTCACTTTAACTACTTAGAGTCTCTATCTAGTGTGGCATGCAGATTGGTGTAATTGTTTCTTTAAATCATTTGCTCATTAGAAGTGTCTGTGTTCTGTGGAAATACTCATAAAAGGTTATTAAAGTTTCAACTTTAAGATTGGAGTTCCATAGATCTGACCAGATCCAGTCTGATGAAGGTTCTATTCCGGCACAACACCAAATTCATGTCAAATATGATCTGTGTTGTGATTTCGAATCATCGTGGACCACAATTGAATTGTAAAGTCCTTGTGTCCTTTTAAGAAAATAAAGCAAGAAACTAAAGGCCATAATCTGTGCTACTAAGAAAATTTTATCAGAAAAGATGTGTGCTTCACAGCAAAAGGTGTAAAAACTTATGCAATAAGAGGAGGGGTTGTTGATGCGTTGTTGTTCTACTAAATCATTGGTGAATGTAATAATAATTTACCACAGCAACTTCTTGTAATTGACCTCAACATCATAGCAAATCCTTAAATACCAAATGTCGAACTCATTGTTTCACGCTGTGGAACATGCACACGTTATCGAAGCTACCATGAGTCAGGCCTCTGAGTGTCATTTTCACACGTTCACACTTTACAAATACTTCACCCATAAACTCGAACTGAGAATAAAATCTCCTGACATTTTGCAACAGAGACACATAATATCCCACCGACACACTTCCTCTATAATATTTAAAAAAAAAATATTCCCCACATTGTCCCCATTAAATTCCTTCTACTAGTCTTCTTTATATCATTCTCCCCCCCCCCCCCCTCTCTCTCTCGCTCGCTATGGTGTTATAATTGAGAAAGCAGTGTGGCCCAAGAGTCCAGTGTGTAATCCACACTCTATAAACACTCTAATTGAAGTGCAAATTCAATATTCCCTTATCACTCTTGCGCTTTCTTTTTCTATCTGACGTGTAATTACGCAACGTCTGGCAATCTAATCGTCAAAATGCGCATGGCAAACAGTCAGTGCACAAGGAATATGTTTCTGCATTTGGTGTTAATAGTGATCATAGGCAAAAACTTCAAAAACCTCACAGAAGTGCAGAACACCTAATTCGTTTTATGTTCCTTACTGCCTCCCTTTTCTTAATTTTATTCAACTCTCACTTGGCATTCGTTTAGTTGCGTTCCCTGGTGTGTGTTCCCCTTACAGTCTCCCTCTTTAATGTGCAGGTAACCAGATTCTTTTTCTCAGGTTGGGCCATGTGGACTAAAGTGGGCAGGCAAATAAAGAAGTATATTAAAAACCTTTCATGCAGACACACTGAAACAATGAGGAAAAATTACTGCCTCTGTGTGTGTGTGTGTGTGTGTGTGTGTGTGTGTGTGTGTGTGTGTGTGTGTGTGTGTTTACGCATCTGTGTGGGAGGAAGGTATTGCCACTTTAATTAAAGTTCTATTTTTCTCTCTTACGGTCCCTGTAGAGCTCAGTCTTCTCGTCCACCACATGCTTATTTGTGTCTAATTTGGATAGAGCTGCCAGGCTGCCAGCTTCAAGGTAAACCCTATGCCAACTCGCACCAACAAACTGGCATCAGCCCGGCGAGAGGACAGGGCAGGTCCAAGTCTTTCCAATCTACAGAATCTGAGAGCGGCATAGCCACAAATCCAAACGCACGCTTGGAATGGATTGCGATATGGAGCATGAGTGGCATCGGTGGCATCGGGTGGATGGGAGTCAAATGCAAGGTGCAGTCGGTTGTCTCAAACCAGGAACCTGATCCTGAGCGTCTCCTGTCTGCACAGATTTCTACATTCCTCCTGTGTTCATGTGGGTTTCCTCTGGGCTTTCTTAGTAGATGTAGGCTAAATTGCCCTAAGGTGTGAATGAGTCTCTCTGTGTGTGTGTGTGTGTGTGTGTGTGTGTGTGTGTGTGTGTGTGTGTGTGTGTGGGTGTGTGTGTGTGTGTGTGTGTGTGTGTGTGGTGTATTTTTACCTCACGCCTAACGTTCCCAGTATAGTTCTTTGACTCCATTATGGCACGATGACAAGGACGAAGCAGTTACTAGAGATGAATGAATAAATGAATTTTAATAAGAATAAGAATAATGATGATGATAACATTCTCTTCAAGTATGCCAATAATGTAGGTTTAATATATAATACGATAAGATAAACTTCTTAAAAATTCCTCATGCGGAAATGAAAACGTTCGAGCGGCGCGATAGTAAGACCCGGTCAAATATAATTGCTTTTTAGTGTGGAATGGAAGTGTCTTGTGAGAAGCAATGGCTCAGCCACTGGGCAGCAGACCATGCAAATCCACCAAGCTCTGGGCTGACGAATCCTCCCTAAAATCCTCCCTAACATCCTCAATAACATCACTCTCTGAAGAGTTCCAAACTGCCCCTGGAAGCAACATCAGCACAAGAAGTGCGTGTGTGTTCTGAGCTTCAAAAAAATGGGTTTTCAGTGGACAGGCAGTTGCTCACAAGCCTAAGATCACTATGCACAATACCAAGCGTCAGGTGGAGTGGTGTAACGCATGCAGACCGGACTGGACTTTGGAGCAGTTAAAATGTGTTCTGAAGTGTTCACTATGTGGTAGTCTGATAGATGAATCTGTTTGGTGGATGCTAGGATAGAGAGAATGCATAGTGCCAACAGTAAAATTGTTGAAGGATTGATAACAATCTAAGGCTAATGTATTTTCAGGTTTGGGCTAGATCCCTTAGTTCTAGTGAAGGTAATGTTAATGCCAGACCAAACATGTCAGACCCTTGCATGCTTCCAACTTTATGTAAGGCTCTGTCTAGTTTCAGCATGATTTTGCACCGGTGCACAACACATGATCTACAAAGCAAGACCTGGTTAGACTGGTTTGTTGTGGAGAATCCCGCATAGAGCATTGAACTCCCTGATCTTCTTTCAACTGCTTCTTTCTGTGCCACTGCTTCTCTTTCTCTACCCATTCCGAGGTATCCTAAGGTTGCGCCAACTCCAGTTGTGTCTCACCTCATGAAGTTTATGGATCTTTAAAGAAGTAGATACCAACCCCGCAATCATCCTGAACCATCTAGAGACGTTCCAGTGCCATTTGGATCCCACTTCATGTGGAGTTTGGACATTGGACCTCTTTGAATGTTTAAAGGCTCTAGCATGGAAAGGCTGGTGTTGGATCTATGATGATCTCAAATGTTGAGCTATTTTATGAGTTGTTCAGTAGCGTCTGGTTCCACAATGTTGCCTAACTGTATAAGACTGTAGAAAGGACATTACTCACTCATTTGAAACCCTCATAGAATTTTTAATAGTTGTAATAGGAATTGCATTGGATTTAATGGCTAGTGTAATGGTCCATTTGGGGTGGTACTGGTAATTTGTCTTTCATTAGTGGCATGTTATGTCTAGTGGACACCATTAAAGACCATCACCTTTGGCAGCTTGTAGATCGCGTGGTAGCATCTACTGGACACAACTAGGAATAATCTACTGGACATCAATAGAACCAATTAGAACCATTTACTGGACACCAATATGAATAAACAGGAACCATCTGCTGGACACTAATGGAAACCAACAGGAACCATATACTGGACATCAATTGGGAAACAATAGGAACCATCTACTGGACACCAATAGGAAGCAAGAAGACCCATCTACTGGACATCAATGGGAATAGGACATTGTCATACATCCAGAAATTGGTTTCTAAGGTTTGATGATAATGATTTAATGATGCAGTGGTGGTAATTTATGTGGTGAATGGGTCATAGGGTTAACAGTTGTATCAGTAAACAGCTGGTAACAAAACAGACTTCATAATGAAACTGCAATGAATTTTCTTCGTTAAACAATTGCACATTTTACCATATATTACAGAAATATTGAGGGAAAATTATTTACTGAAATTATTTACTATTTGGTAGCACCCAGATGAGCATGGGTTTCCTTTAAAGTCTGTTTTCTCTCAAGGTTTCCCTCACAAATCAGCACAGGAGGTTTTCTTTGCCACAGTCACCTGTAACTTGCTCATTAGGAAAACCTATGGGGATGAATGTATACATTTGGAATTTATATTTATTTCTGCAAAGATGCTTTGTGACAACGTTCATTGTTAAAAGTGGTTTGCATATGATTTTTGAATTAAATTATGCTTGCCTTTCATTTTTCACTTGCACAAAATTTGACAATAGGTAACTCTTATTTTCTAGAAAACAAAATCAGGTATTGGCTCAGTGCAGAAATATGGTGAACTAATTGTAAAGAATTTTACTAATTGTATGTCAGAGAACCACCAGCCACCCCTCCCCCAAAGGCTCGCACTCTCACTCAGCCGCTTCCTGCTCTAATTGCCTACACCTGTTCCCCATTTACCTATCCCCTTTATAAGGGGGATACATTTTTTTTTATAAGGGGCATAAATTTCCCAGCGACAAGGGCGTTGAACCGCTGCCGGGCCGCGACGAGGGCGCCGCTTCAGAGTCCTGCCGCGCTTCAGAGTCCTGCTTTGGGCCTGTCCAAGACTAAGGTCTTGGCTTGCCCTTGCTTCATTTGAACTTGTTCTTGTCTTTGTCTCTGCTCTTATAATATTCAGTCATGACTTAAATTTAACTAGTTCTGGCCTTGAACCTGTCTACTGCAGAATACAAAATGCAAAATAGCAACATGGTCAGAATGTGTGCAAAAAAATATGTATTAATCCAGTATAGCAGAATCCATGTGCAAAGTCCTTCAGATTGACTTTGAGATGGTTATATTCTCCCCTGCACTATAAAACAACCGTTACCAGTGATAGAATTGTTGAGAATAAAAACACAATAAAGCCTTAACACTTATTTCCTTTTATGGTCTTCAAAACAGTCTGCCATTTTGCCAAAATTTAGATTTACCTCTAGGCAGTATGTAATACAGCTCTCATCTCACTGAATGATTTCCCCCCCTTTTATCAACGCTAGTGCTGACACTTTTGTTCTTGACTTTAAGAGACAGCATTTCTCTGAAATATAAACCGGTGTCAGTGGCACCAGCAAAAATATTCACTCTGTTGTTATGAGAGAAAAGCCTGGCTTTGTCCTGCACCGAAGCATGAAAATTATGCCTGAGAAAACACCTCTGCGACTTCAAAGATGTCACTGTGAGTTACAGTCTTAAGCGGCATCAGAGGACCAGAAAGAGACGGTGTGCTGGCACTGTATGAAACGAACCCTTCAGAAAAAAAGGCACTGGGTTCAGCTTCTCTGCCCTGCACTGTAACAGGAAGTGAATACTTTAACAAGCTTTGTATAGAATTGAGTGACAGCATTACGCTTAACACACAGCAATATTCATTTGGTGCATATTTTCACACATCTGTGGCCTGTTGTTTTTGATCTTATTCCCCTTTCCCTCTCTTTCAAGTTTTTTTTTCTACTGGGTGATTTTTTTTCATGAATTTCCTTCAGCTCTGATTCACATCTCTCTGCAGATGCAGGTCTGGAAGAGGAACACAGACCCTGCACACACACACACACACACACACACACACACACACACACACACACACACACCTCTCACACATGCAAACTCACTTTCAGAGTTACACACAGGCTGAGAGTCAGATTCAATATTTATTTAACAGCTTAGATTACTAAGATGAAAAAAATCACGTCAACAAAATAGATACGATCTCATACAATCATTTAGGACACTTAATTAAAATGAATGGATGTTTTTCCCCAGTGAACAAATTTCACTCAAACAGAGTTTTCTTGAGTTTGGCTTTTTTGAGTGGAATATGAAATCTTTGCACAATACAACCCTTTTAGCTTTCATGCTGTTATATTTACAAATAGGCCATTTTTTAAATCGGTGAGGTGGTACATGCATGTCTGATGTAGTGTATGACGGGCCTGAGGTGGTTTATGATATGTCTGAGGTGGTGTATGACGTACCTCAGGTGGTGTTTGACATGTCTGAGGTAGCGTATGATGTACCTTAGGTGGTGTATGACGTACCTCATGTCTGTGGTAGTGTATGACGTGACCGAGGTGGTGTATGACATGTCGGAGGTGGTGTATGATGTGACCGAGGTGGTGTATAACATATCTGAGGTGGTGTATGATGTGACCGAGGTGGTGTATGACATATCTGAGGTGGTGTATGATGTGACCGAGGTGGTGTTTGACATGTCTGAGGTGGCGTATGATGTACCTCAGGTGGTGTATGACGTACCTCATGTCTGTGGTAGTGTATGACGTGACCGAGGTGGTGTATGACATGTCTGAGGTGGTGTATGATGTGACCGAGGTGGTGTATGACATATCTGAGGTGGCGTATGATGTGACCGAGGTGGTGTATGATGTGACCGAGGTGGTGTATGACGTGACCGAGGTGGTGTATGACATATCTGAGGTGGTGTATGATGTGCCCGAGGTGGTGTATGACATATCTGAGGTGGTGTATGATGTGATCGAGGTGGTGTATGACATATCTGAGGTGGTGTATGATGTGACCGAGGTGGTGTTTGACATGTCTGAGGTGGCGTATGATGTACCTCAGGTGGTGTATGACGTACCTCATGTCTGTGGTAGTGTATGACGTGACCGAGGTGGTGTATGACATGTCTGAGGTGGTGTATGATGTGACCGAGGTGGTGTATGACATATCTGAGGTGGCGTATGATGTGACCGAGGTGGTGTATGATGTGACCGAGGTGGTGTATGACGTGACCGAGGTGGTGTATGACATATCTGAGGTGGTGTATGATGTGCCCGAGGTGGTGTATGACATATCTGAGGTGGTGTATGATGTGATCGAGGTGGTGTATGATGTGAAAGAGGTGGTGTATGATGTGACCGAGGTGGTGTATGACATATCTGAGGTGGTGTATGATGTGCCCGAGGTGGTGTATGACATATCTGAGGTTGTGTATGATGTGATCGAGGTGGTGTATGATGGGAAAGAGGTGGTGTATGATGTGACCGAGGTGGTGTATGACATATTTGAGGTGGTGTATGATGTGACCGAGGTGGTGTAACCGAGGTGGTGTATGACATATTTGAGGTGGTGTATGATGTGACAGAGGTGGTGTATGATGTGACCGAGGTGGTGCATGATGTGACAGAGGTGGTGTATGACATGTATGAAGTGGTGTATGATGTGACAGAGGTGGTGTATGATGTGACCGAGGTGGTGCATGATGTGACAGAGGTGGTGTATGACATGTATGAAGTGGTGTATGATGTGACAGAGGTGGTGTATGATGTGACAGAGGTGGTGTATGATGTGACCGAGGTGGTGTATGACATATCTGAGGCGGTGTATGATGTGACCGAGGTGGTGTATGACATGTATGAAGTGGTGTATGATGTGACCGAGGTGGTGTATGACATATCTGAGGTGGTGTATGACATGTATGAAGTGGTGTATGATGTGACCGAGGTGGTGTATGACATATTTGAGGTGGTGTATGACATGTATGAAGTGGTGTATGATGTGACCGAGGTGGTGTATGACATATTTGAGGTGGTGTATGATGTGACCGAGGTGGTGTATGACATATCTGAGGTGGTGTATGACATGTATGAAGTGGTGTATGATGTGACCGAGGTGGTGTATGACATATTTGAGGTGGTGTATGATGTGACCGAGGTGGTGTATGATGTGACCGAGGTGGTGTATGACGTGACCGAGGTGGTGTATGACATATATAAGGTGGTGTATGATGTGACCAAGGTGGTGTATGACATATATGAGGTGGTGTATCACATGGTCAAAGTGGTGTGTTCATGACATGACATGAATAAGCTGCCGTATGACAAAGATCTAAAATGTGTGTGAGACACCACATAAATTAAAAGTAATGACCTAAAAGATTTAAAGGTGTAATGTTACAGTTATAACTATAAATTACAGCTTCCTGGGATGAAGGCAGTAGATAGAGCAAATTGTGTGCGAGACAGTGCACCGGCTTACGTAAGTACATTTTAGAGTCAAATTGTGTACTGCCTGAGGAAACCACACGTTTCCTAATGTAAGCTGCTTGTTTTCTCTTAGTGAGGGAGTCTGTGTAGCTTTAGCAAACACTATTTAATGTCAGCATGCGTAATATGGTCAAGAACAGGATAATAGGTAAGATATAGCTGTATTTTTAATGTATTGTAAAATCGAATCACATGCCTTTACATTTGTGGGCAATTTGTCTCAACTTCCTGTGTTGTTTGCCATAAAATGTTTGCTGCTTGAGAAACTGCCAGTTTTAAGTGCTTACTTTAACAGTCCTCATGTGTTTTTGGTAGACAGCTGTGGCTTGGGAATAAAAAATACAGCTTGTTTTGACCAGATATAAGCTGCCAAAAGACAGGAGGAGGTTTAATATTATATAACAGATAGTTCTGGTCCACTAATTTGATCGGAAAGTGACATTTAGTATAACACATCACTGTTTGTATCACTTCACTTGTCTGGGATTGCAGTGTTGTTGCTATGCTTGCTAATAAAACCATTAATATACTTAACTACAGGCTGTCAATCAATGTGTGCTGGCATGGCAACTCACAACCCTCGATCCAGCTGTGGCTTCTTTGGGAAATAATTTCATTGATGGAGTGATATTAAATAAAATTATTCAGCGTTATTGTGTCAGAAATGTCAGTTAGTCAATATTAATTTTGAGTTGATAGAACTGTTGTATGAAAGCAATATTGGACTTGCAATCATGCTGTTGTACTGAATCTCAGCACGGTTGTTATTACCTGTGGCACTCGTGTCTACGATTGCATCACAGCCATGCTAGCATTAGGAAAAATAGCGCTGTTGCATTAAGTTATATCATGATTTTGAACCTTTTATAGTTACATTTAGTTTTGTGTCATGTCAATGAAACATGTTAGTGCTATCACTTACTGTTTTCTGTACCAGTATCTCTTTTTTTGTCGGTCCTGGAGAATATGAGACAAAAAATACAACCTGTCATGTCCCGAGAAACAGGAAATCACAAACTTCTTTATCCTTCCAATAGGGAAAAACATAGACTGGAGACACCTTTTATGAACCCTAAACATTTCCTTACAGAAAACTTGACCATATTAATAAATCTAGACCTTTCTTTTTTAAATAACAATACTTTTTAGATTATGTGAATTCATCCAGATACAAAGTGTAAAACCATTTGTTCCAGATGACTAATCTGATTGGTCAAGTGGCATTCCAAGATTTTTTTTTATAGTAAAACTACACAGGTACATGTGTGCATTGTGTCCAAACTTTCAGTTCATTCCAGATTTATAGAAATGTTGATAGCAATATCTTAGCTCTAGCACTTAGCATTCAAATCACATCTGTTTGGACATTCAGTATAAACTCCACTCTTGTTTGAACAATACTGCTTAAATAGAAAGCATTATTTATCACATCAAAGCATTAAAAAAAAATTTTCATTTGAATTATAACAGGCATTACTGTCAGAGCTAGATTTACAGAAAATTAAACAACACACTTGGACAAATCAGAGAGGAGAACACATCAGCTCTGGGGTATATTGCCAAGTTCAGGTACTTTTTTTGTTTGTTTTTGTTAAGGGGAATGTGTGTGATGTTAAAGCAATCCGTTATCACCACAGACATGTCAAACACCATCTACATAAAAATTGGCCTATTTGTCAAAAACCTAAAAGCTGCATGATTAGTCAAATTGTCAATAGTAAGTCTCTAAGTTAGGTGGGTTGACATTTTAATGCTTCTTATGTTTTACTCCTTGAGCCCAATCAGCCCATCCGGTTCCGGAGAACGTTTATGGAAAGCACATGAATGTTTGTTTATATGTGTATTTGAATCTTTCTTGTTTGTGGTACACTGGGTGTTCATTTTGCACATTTAAAGTCATATGAACTGTTAATCCATAGTCTGTCTGTCTATCTATCTATCTATCTATCTATCTATCTATCTATCTATCTATCTATCTATCTATCTATCTATCTATCTATCCATCCATCCATCCATCCATCCATCCATCCATCCATCCATCCATCCATCCATCCATTCCAGACCAGAAGCCAAATGGAAATCTTATATAATATAAATCATCTTTTGCTTTTGTGCATATTTTCCAGATTTATTTGTCCATATTTATCTCTCTCTCTCTCTCACTCTCTCTCTCTCTCACACACACACACACACACACACACACACACACACACACACAAACGCTATTGCCTACTTTAAAACGTTGAGTTGAGGGCTCGCGCGCCTTAGAGTGTGCGTGCGTGCGCGCGCCCGTCCGCCCGAGTGTCGTCACGCGCTTTAACCCGGACGTGAAGCCGCGCAACAGAAAAAAAAAATTCGATCGAAGAAAAGATTGAGAAGGTAAGTTTGAGAAGGAGAATATGAGGCAGGAGGCGACGCATTTGACTCTTTGGAATAGATGGTGTTTGTATTTGTGTGTGTGTCCGGGGAGAGCAGATACACAGGAGCGTGTGTGAGGAGAGGTTTGTGTGGTGGAGAACTCTGGAGCTGCCTGCTAGCTAGTGCTGTGCTTGTTATCTAAGGAGCAGCAGCTGGTTTATGTGAGTAGAACTGAGTATCGCTTTCAGCTTTTATTCAACTGTTAATCCGGTGTGGCTCGCTAACTTTCTCATTTAGCTCCTGTTGCCTCTGTACTGAAAACTGACTAGCCGGCTGGCTAGCTCGCTCGACTCTGTGTGTGTGTAACTTGCTAGCATTGTTGTTTGTGTTTGGGCTGAAGACTTAGCAGCGTGTAATTCTCATTCCTAAGCTTCCAAAACAATAAACGACTCCAAGCTCGTGTTGATTAATATGTATGACAAGTATTGGCTATACACTTATAACGCTTGTTGGATGAACAAGTGATTATTCTCCTTTTGTTAGGAGGCCTGGACGTCAGTGATGGAGCCGTTGCCAAATAAAGAACCGTTTTAGTATGGAGCTGGAGTTACAGATCCGCGCATGCGCACAGACCCGACTTTGTATCCTGCGAAATAAGGAGCTGATCCCCCTCCCCGTTTGGTATGCGCAGTGCAGGGCTGCAGGGGTGCTCGCTGCCAGAAAGTGAGCTACATTGCGATTTGAGACGACAGCCTTAGAACCAGTGCTGCATTGCAGAAATAATGATCCAGCTAATAGATTGTTATATGGAACAGTAATCGAATGGGGAAGAAATAAAAGATATTTAAAGCCATAATGGGGCAGGGTTTTTTTTGTGTGTTGCATGCACAGTGGATTTTTTTTGGATAACTGTAATGATATTAAATCTCTCATCTACTCACACACACCTGCTTGTTTGTAGCACCTTTCCCCATTCATACCTTATTTAAACGAAGCAACCTGGTCCTGTGTTTGCATGTAGACACCAGGACAGTTATCTTTGTATTTTGGTGATGGTTCAGTTTCTTTTATCTGGGTTAATATTTACACTTGAGCAAGCAAAGTCTGCCCTGTATGAACCCCTTCAGTGCAGCACAGCAGCGAACCATTCAGAAGTTCAGAAGGCGAATTAATTTTTGCACAGAAAAGTTCAGGAGTTCTCAAAGTAGAAGTCTAGCAAGGTGGTCCACGATGTCCACGTTATGGTGGCGGAAATCACTTCCTATAATTTTTTTTACTTTACACCTAAAATAAGAAATGGATTAAACTCTGACTGTGCACAAATGAATTCCAGCATGTATCTAAAGGTGGTTTCAGAACTGCGGGGAGCACATCAGATCACAAGAGCATTCGGCTCTGAGGTTTTGGATGCCACTGAAGCTGGAGTTTAACAAGGTGAAAAAACCTCCAATGCGCTGCTGTGGACATCATATTCACCATATCTTTATCATCTGTCGTGATTGCAAATGAGCTGCCGTGCATTTGGGAATGGTAATATGAATGGCTCTGAACTCATTTGTTGACTTTTAGTGATGTGCGGCTCAAAAAGCATTGCAGCAAGAAATGAACCTGTGGCTGAAGTGCAGCTGTTAATGGAAGTCGAGTTCAAGGTTTCCTTTGCTGCATGAATGAAAACAACAGGAAAAATGCAAATGTACCGAAAAGTCTTAACTCTTTTTCGCTTTGACTACAGAAAGGACAAGAAGTCAACTTTTCTTTTTTTTTTTTTTTTAGTAAAGGTTGAGGAGTAAAAACCAGTATTTGTGCAGGGTCTATTTTCTGATATCGTGTGGAGAATTATATTATATGTAAAGATGTGCTATTTACAAGAAATCAAATCATGAAACTTTTGTTTTTTAGGGTTTTCATTGAGTGCTGGTAAAATAGTGCCCCGTTAAACAGCCAGCACAAATGTGTAGATTTATCGGTGGATTTCTTTACATTCAAAAGACATTATCATCATGTTGTAGCCAGATGATGGTACTGCGAGTAACAGTTGAACTGTTCACTGTTAGAAAAGTGCTGCCATGGGGACAGGGTTACTCGGTGGTTAAGATGTTGAACTTCTGAAGGTCAGGAGATTAAATCCCAGCGGCACCAAGCTGCCACTGCTGGGCCCCTGAGCATGGTCTAAACTACTCTGTTGTATAAATGAGAATACAGTACAGGTTTTGCACATCATAAGTATTATAACGCTGCTTCCTTTCCCTGTGACGTCTCTAAGCGTAATGAGATGAAATGGATTATAGTAGCAGTACTGCACAGTTATTCTGATCGGCCCTGGTTGGTATTTTGAGGCAGCATCGTAGATCCTGCTGCGCTCCGGTCATGTTTCTGAATTACAGAATAGGTAGTAATAAAACTAAGGCAGTGAAATTTTATTTACTGCTTGGACTCGGCTCGGGTAACTATACAGCCCAATAAAACAAGCCTGGACCAATCTTTAGCGATATTAAACGCTGAGATATTGTGAACCAGTGCAAATATTTTAACACGTGAACATACTGCACCGGAAAGCAGTGGCCAGACTTGTGTAACCATAGCGACGCTCCATGGATCTGTAATACAATATCAGATGTTGTATTAACTTCCATGCTTCTGGGAAGATTTTTCACTAGATTTTGGAGTGTGCTTATGGAAATTTGTGATCAGCCACGAAGATGTTGGTAAAGTCAGGTAATGATGGGGTGCAGTCAGTGTTTCAGTTCATCACAATGGTGTTCAAAAGGGTTGAGGTCAGAGCTCTGTAGTGGGAGATCTTCCACTTCAATTTAAAGTATATCTTCATGGAGCTGCCGAGTACACAGGTTGAAGCAGTTTGACACTATTTCCAGGTTGAAGCAGGTTTGGGTTCAGGTGAAGGGAAAATGTAACGTTAAAGCTTGGACTGGTATCGATACCGGTTTCGTGAACGATAGCGATTTTAAGAAATCGGTTTGATCAAGATTACATAACACATTATCTCAGAGAAACATTAGTTTTATTTTTCAGGGTAACACTTTTGTGGAACACAATGTAGTCAACACAATATTTCAGTGCAAACAGTTTTAATTCCAGTTTTAATAAAGTTCAAGCAGTTTTAAGTCAGTATATGTGAGCCTCACTGCTGCTTAGGATCTTTTGAATCACTCAGCAGTTCTTCTTCAGAAAAAGGAGCATGTTTACAGGGCAGACAAGCCCTGTAGAAAAAGACCGCAAACCTTGAACAATAAACTTTGTGACAGGCCTGTGGCATTCATCTTTAAATTCTTTATTCATTTTGATGCTCTTCTAATTCCACGGTCAGAGGCTATAACATTAATATGAAAAGGGGTACAACTATGAAAGCTAAACTGTTAATGCAGCCAAGGATAAGGACGTTTAAACAAGATGACAAGTTTAATGTGAGTTAAACTCGATCAGTTACTGTTAACCTTAAAGCATTTAAGCATCGATTTAGCTAGTTATCTAAAGCAGCGGACCGGTACCGGTCCGCAAGTCACCTGGTATCGGGCCACACAGAAAGAATACATAACTTACATTATTTCCGTTGTATTTATTATCTGATTTTGAACGATGTTTTTTTGTGGAAAATTACCAGATTCTCTCTGCCACATCTGTCTATGACTCACTCTTGATGCACGTCACGATGCCTTGGTCACATGTCTTACCAACATCCGCTACCTTCTTAAAGAGGCTCTGGCTGGTAACACATAATACATTACCGCTAAACTCAAACCCCCAAGCGAGCAAAATGAACAAAAAACAACACAGTGGCTTCAAGATTATTATTATTATATTCAGAAAATACTAGTTTTTATGCTGGTCGTATCATTTTATTTTGTTGTGTTTATCCATCACACCTTAAAGGCCGGTCTGTGAAATTATTGTCTGACATTAAATCGGTCTGCGGTGCTAAAAAGGTTGGGGACCGCTGATCTAAAGCCATCGAAACAGTATATAACACTTATAATAGCGCAGGTCCTAAAAAATAGGACTAAGTGGCTGCGCACAACTGTTAAGTTGTGCACAAGCGTGCAGCACAACAAGTTAGCCGATTTTTTGTATGTTTGTTTACCTGTCAGAGCCCCAGTCATAGCGCCGCTATCTTCATCAGTAATGGAGGACTCTTGTGGTGTGCATTTTGAAGGAGGTCCTGAGGCAGGAAAATTCTGAGTGGATGACTGCACTGGCTCGGTCCTCTTGCAGGAGCAAATTTCTGCTCTTATGTTTATTCAAGCGTTTAATCATATTTGTTGTGTTGCCCGTCTTGGAAATGATCTTATTGTCGTCGACCGTGGCGAAATGTAGCCACACTTTTGATCGTTTAAACATCCTTTAAAACTATGCTTTTGGACTCTAAGTTACACTAGAGCCTCACGTGTGAGACACGTCTCTAGGCGAGTGGGCGCAACCGGCGTAAACTCTTGATTTTCCCTGATTCCTCGCCACGCCAATCACCAGCATTCCATTTGGGCATGTTTACTGGCACGCTGATGTTGGCTAGATTAAACCCTCAGGTATCGAAATTTGGCACAGAACGAAAATAAATTTTTCGATAGTATGGAGGCAATTTGGTTGTTGCTCAAAAAGCAACTCGATACCCATCGCTGGTTACAGCATTCAGAGACACCTTAACTGTGTGCATCCAGCTGTGAGGTAACGGATCAGGGAAGAACTACATATGGCGTTTTCTTTCCCCCAATACTTTTGTCCATATAGTGTAGAATTGGCAAGTAGGGTTGCAATGGGGTGGACAATTTTTGGAAACTTTTCATGGGATCTTTGGGGAATTTTTTGGGAAATATTCCAAATTGGAAACTTACCTGGAATTTATGGGAATTTTACAGACATTTTTGAGAATTAAATAGAAACTTGGGGAAATTTATATAAACTCTATCATATACGTATATAAATATAAACAATTTATTTGGTCATAAGCTGGCATGAAATCTACAACAAAGTTTGAAACAAATGTATGTAAATAACGTGAATGCACGCCAAGATGGACATTGATATTATTTTGTTTTCAGAATTCAAGAAATGATGTAACCTGCAATTTTGTAAATTCCCATTAATTTCCATTGAAAGTTTCCAGTTTAAACAAATTCCTGGAAGTTTGCTACCCTTTTGACAAGTTTGAGGAAGTTGTTGAACTCCACTTCCTTTGGTGGTGCGAACATGGCTGGTGGAATGAAAGCCTGCTGCAAGGGATCGTTCACTGATGAATAACTTGAGATGAGTGTAGAAGTGCACAACGTCTTTCCTGCAGAAGCTTCTGGCTCAGTGGTAAATCAGTGTAACTGGTTTTTCCATTCACTTCCTTCACTTTTACTTCGACACGGTGTCATTCAGAATTATGTCTAATAACGTTTAAGTAAATTAGTCTTAATAAACCTACTACAGAGCAGCTGTGAAGGAAAGCGTGAGGGAGAAGGGAGGAGTGCTGTACATTAGGGTTCTTTAGTGTGGAGAACTGGCTGAGGTTCTCTGATGTCTGTGCTTCTCCAGGGGTCTTTGGTATTTTTTGTCTAAAATGTCAGGACAGTACATTTTTATCAGCTCATTTTTTTGTTCTCATTTATAACATGACAGTAAGCAGTATTACTTGTTTCACCTCTGTTCCTCTCTGCTTTTCTTTCTGCCTTTCTTTTCTTAATGTTTTCTGTCTCTTTTCTTTCTTCCTAGCACAGGTACCTTCTGTCCACCCTCCCTTCATCTTTTTTCCTTTCAACATTTTCTTTTGCTTCCCCTCGCCCAGTCTTCCTTCTCTCTTCCTTCCTCCATTACTTCCTTTGTTTGTTTGTTCATTCCTTCCTTTCTTCCTTTCACTGACTTTTACTGAATTTTTCATGGCTTTTCATTGCTACATTTTACTTTCATTACATCCTTCCTTCAGCATATACTCTCTCCCTTTCTCACACCATCCTTTCCTTATCCTTTCCTCTGTCACACCATCCTCTCCTCCTATGTTCCTTTCTTCATTTGGTTTTCTTTCTTTCTTTCTTTCTTTCTTTCTTTCTTTCTTTCTTTCTTTCTTTCTTTCTTTCTTTCTTTCTTTCTTCAATTTTTTTCCAGCTTTCTTTTCCAACATCTCCTTTCTACCTTTTCCTCTCTCCAAATCCCCATTTTTCTCTTTTCCTTCCTTCCTTCTCTAAATTAAAATTTTTCCCTTTCTATCCCTCCCTCCTGCCTCTGTAGTGGTTGGTTAGTATCAGTAGGAACAGTGGAAGTGTGTGTGCTGTGGAACTTCATTACAGAAAGTTTAATCCGCTTGAATTTAAACACTTTTAACAGTTGTGCATTTACGTTCCTCCGCAGTTTCCTGGTGCTAATTTTAAGGCTGGTGAGTTATTCTGTCTCATTCTCTGTTCATCAGGTCTGCCAGGTCTTAACTTTCTCTTTCTTTCTCTCTCTCTCTCTCTCTCTCTCTCTCTCTCTCTCTCTCTCTCTCTCTCTCTCTCTCTCTCTCTCTCTCACTTTCTCTCTCCTGGCTCAGCAGCATGCTAAATCCAAGACTTAGCACAAACCTGCTTTCATTTCCAACAACAAGCAGAGAAATTACATTAGTTACGCTCGGCAAAATCAGCCAAGCAAAACTATTTATTGTGATATCCAGAAGCAAAAATTATCCCAGTGACTCATCCAGGAGTTTTTTTCCCCAGTTATTAAAAAATTTGATAATTTGATTGGCGAGCACCAATATTATTTCGAAGGTAGAACAGCATTGGCATTTTTCCCTCTGAAAATATAGGATTGAAGTTGAAATGATCCATTTTGTACATCTTTTGAGATGAATATTAAACCTCCGGGCCATGTAGCAGGAGACAGCGCTACTCCATCATTCCATAAAGCTTCCATTTCAAAAGGAATGCCTACACGCCTTAAACGCTTATTTTTGATGCATGTGCATGCAGGAGGATTTATATTACTTCAAATCTACTTTGTTCACCTTTGGTTAAGTTAGTTTGTTGTGCAGGTCAGCCAACAACAGTGTGTATATGTACAGTACGTTTGTGGCTCTCGGACTGGTGACGTCAGAATTAATTAATAGATGAACAACACACTAAACACAATCACTAGTTTTGAACTCTTCTCCTATAGCGGAGGTTGTAGGTCGTATACACTGTATGATTTTGGGTTTTCACAGATAAAATAAGACCAATGTGAAACCATCATCTGTGAGAGATGTTCAAAGATGCCCATGAAGGGTGCCAATACAAGTGGATGTCCCCGATGTAGACTTGTTACAGGTGAAGTTTTCCTCGTATAACAACCTTGTAGTAAACATTGATTTAAAAAAAAAATGAAAAAATATTTTATATCTAATATTTTTTTTTTTTTAGAAGTGCTTTATCTTTATTAAAGTGCAATTTAAAATATACAACAGAAAATAAAACTGGTCTCTTAAAATGAACAAATAATTTGTTTCATTTTTAGAAAAATAAACATTTTATTGCTAAATCAATTTAGTGAATTTAATTGCCATATTACATCCAAAACAAATATATAAATAAAAATATAATCTTTGGCCTGAGTCCTATTAAAACTCGGTTTTTGACACATAAAAAAAGTTTGCCTAATACCGACTTTATTTTTTTTTTTAGCAATTCTGACTTTATTTCTTCCAACATTTCTGGTGCATCCACTGGTAACCATGTTGTCGGCTTGAAGTTTGAAGCTGTTGGTGTATGAACGAGGCTCCTCTGCTTCATCTGTCTTGTTCCGTCTCCTCCACAGCTGATTGTTAGACTGAGTTCTCTCCAGGGATCAGAGGCTCAGTTTGATACCATGCGATTCTATTGATTGTAGCCCATTTCATGTTCAATGTGTAAAACTTTATGGCACTATAGAGAGGTGGCGCAATGCTCCGTGTGCAGTTAAATGGACTAAACCAATTTTTAGGCAAAATATTATTATTTTTGTATTAAAAAATTCAAACAAATGTCAAGAAATGTTGTATGGCAAGAAGGAAGGTAGAAAAATGGGTTAGAGGGAATGTGGACAGATGAAAAATGGATAAAGGAAATTAGAAAGGTGAAGGGAAAGACGGAATGAAGGAGAGAAGAATAATAAGGAAATGAAAGGATAGAAGAATGGGAAAAAAAATACAGGTGGTTGTTAGAAAATCTCAATATAAACCACACGCAGTATGTACACAGTCCTGCACGATGTACATTTCCATGTAACTGAACGTAATTGTGTTACTTGCATGTGCACACACACACACACACACACACACACACACACACACACACACACACACACACACACACACACACACACACACACACTTTGAAAGCACATAACAACCTTGTAGTTAAAAAAATATATAAAGGCAATCTTCTACTCCAACCGTTGGATCTCTTCATGGATCTGGAGCTTTGTGCACAGGGGCATTGTCATGCTGGAACAGGTTTGGGTCTCCTAGTTCAAGTGAAGGGATGATGTAAGGCTGCGTCCTGCATCCAAAGCTGCCTCCAAACACAACAGTTACAATTGTGTGCATCCAACCATGAGGTAACAGTTTAGGGAAGAACCAGATATCGCTGGAAAAGTCCGGAAACCCAATACTTTTCTCCAGATCGTGTATCTTCCATCTTTGTATCTGTTTACAAAGATATGTGATGCACTATATTCAGTTTCTCTGTTTGTCTTCATTTTCCCGAAAGGATTTAATTACATCCACGTTTCCTAAAGTTTGCTGTCGCACTTGAAAATCAGCAGCACAGCAGAATTTGCTTCCGAATCCTTTTTTTTGTAGGTAAAATAAACCACTAAAGTGATAAACTTGATCAGTTTAAAGTTCAAATTGGAAATCAACCAAAGGTTAATATTCTCAGTTTAAATATCACAGATTCTGGCAACGTGTGTGTGTGTGTGTGTGTGTGTGTGTGTGTGTGTGTGTGTGTGTGTGTGTGTGTGTGTGTGTGTGTGTGTGTGTGTGTGTGTGTCTTGGTAAGAGAGAGCAATATGAGCGTTTAAACTCCATGGCTGAGAATAGGCTCATTTCTCACAGGCGATTGCTGGTGAGGAAATCCAGCCCAAAGTGAATTAGTTTACATGAGGGGATGAAAATTGAAATATGGATTGGGGTTGCGAATGCCTGTCTGCGCTCTCATATACAGGATGAAATATCTTATTGCTCTCTCATATTGCGTGCGCCCGTGCGCTTTTCTGATACGGCACCAGGCTGCTGCTTGTGTTATTTATGTAGCTCTAATAAATGGTATTGGAATTAAAATGTTTGTGTTCCAGTGGGTTTTAATGGATTTCAGTGGGTTTCGTTGGGTTTTAAATGGTCTCCCTGGGGTATTGGTGGGCTTGAGGGGGTTTTGAAGGGCTTTACAGGGCTTTCTGTGAGTTTTTTACACTTTTACATTACATTAATCCAGTATTCACTCGTTTTTTAATTGTGTATGCTTTGTGTGTCGTGTGCTCATCCTGTACATCACTTTCTTCTTTTCTCTTTTTTCCTCGGTTCTATTATTACTTTTTTTTTTACTTTACCTTCCTTTTATTACTTTTGTCTGTTTAACTTCCTACTTTTCTCCCATTCCAACCATTGTATTACTTTCTTCTTTCTTTCCTTCCCTCCCTCCTTTCTTCCTTCTTGTCATTGCTTTCTTCTTTCCCTCTAAATTGCCTGTTTGCATGCTTGCTTTCCTTTTTTTCTTTGTCTTCCTTCCTTCCTGCCTTCCTTTCTTTCTTTCTTTCTTTCTTTCTTTCTTTCTTTCTTTCTTTCTTTCTTTCTTTCTTTCTTTTATTTAGCCATCCATCCTTTAATGTTTTTGCCTTTCTGCGTTCTCACAGGATTTGTCACAGGAGTGTGTGTGTGTGATCCGGGGAAAATGATTTATTGAAACGCAATGAGGTGTTATTTTCACAGGAACTGGCGCTCCACAGTGTTTTACTTTACAGTGGCCAATAGAGAGTGACACGGTGAATAAAGCTGAACTGGTATTTATTTTTGTAAATGGTCTGGTGGCCTATGGACAGTCTGTCATCATAGATTAAGGAGCTGACTGAATATGATCAAAGAAAGTGCTTTGGAAGTGTTTTGGGTGAAAGGCTTCTTTAGCCCTGCAGGGAAGGTTCACTGTGTACACTGATAGTGATTTTGGTAGTGAAATGCCCACTTACCCATAATCCCCCGCTGTATATCATGCTTAAATGCAGAAACACAAAAACAGTCCTTACACATCATCGCGTTACAGACTAGACATTTTTATTTTAAAATGCTCGTACATTTCATTCCAAACCCACGTTTTTCCTTTTACGTACATCACTTCTTTTAAGTTCCGCTGGTAAATTACGTGTAATTGTCGATGCCGGCGCCTCCCGCCGCGCCTCTCATTTATCACCCGATTCTGTCTTCAGCACAAACGTTCAGCTACTGGATCACTTCTGCTTCCCAGACATACCTCCTGTTCATCTGTAGTTGGTCTACTCTGGAGAGTGTCAGCATGTCAATCATTACAACATCCTCCTTAATTCCTGTGATGTCCTGCCATCTGTACAATTCTTTATAAATACCTTGAAAAATCACAATTCTCAGTTGTTCAATTTACTCCACTGAGTGTAAAAAAAACAAAACAAACAAAAAGCTGCTTGTGTAATTGACTCTCTTTCACTTAAGAGAAAGAAACGCACAGATTCATTGTGTTTTGCTTTGACCTGTCAGGTGGGATCTTTTCACTAGTATTCATGTAAATGGAAGATTGCAGCTGATATTTATAGGAAGAGGGAGATCGAGAAAAAGAGAGAAATGAATGCAAGAGGAAAGTGGGGAGAGATGGAGAGAGGGAGCATGACTGGGGAAACTAAAGGCCAAATGATCGTGAGGAGATATGGAGAAGTGGCATTTCTACACCGTGTGTGTGTGTGTGTGTGTGTGTGTGTGTGTGTGAGAGAGAGAGATTTCTGCCTGGATATGCAGAATGGCTGGCATTTGAGTTTTAGTGAGTTGTATTTGTTTTGCTGATGTGGGTGTGTGTGTATTTGTATGTTGTATGGCACTGGACCTCAGCTATTAGAGCAGGTAGAGAGAGCGGAGCGCGGTCGACCCGAGTCTCGCGTTTAAGCTAAAAAGTAATAGTAGGAAAAGAGCAGGTGTGAGAGAGCGAGACACCGTCGCCTGATTGAAATCAATACTTCATATGGTTGTGAAATTGCCTTTCTGTTTTAGAAAGAGGGGGAGAGAAAGAGAAGGAGAGAGAAAGAGAGTGAGAGTGGTACGTGTTGCATTGTGCTTTTCAGTGAACGCGTCTTGATTATACAGAGGGTCTTGGGTGCTTAAAAGTTTGGTGTTTACTGATCTTTAAATCCTCATTTACTGTGTTTTGAGACACACACATATAACAGTGTTTGTTTATTTATATATATATATATATATATAATACACACACACACACACACACACAGCGTGTATCATTCATTGTATTGGTGTGTGTTTGGTCATGTGATCAGAGTGAGTTGTGTACTGTTATCTGTTCCATTGTCACGACTTCCTGTCCATGTGTGCACTGATTTTTCATATATTGTGTGCTCGTGCTTTATTCAGTTGTGTGCACGTCTTGTGTTTGTGTAGGTTTATTTTTTGATGATTGTGTTCATTTTTGTGCTTTTGACCTTTCTTTTATTGGTGTGTGTATTCGCTCATGGTGTATTGGCTGGGTGAACGGCAGTGTTTCAGTGTAACCAGAAAGCCGGTGTGATAGACGCGAAAGCAGGAAACGGAGAAGGTACGCAAGTGTGAGGATGATGAGCTAACGTTCTCCTCTCCTTCACTCCATACTTCTGTCTCCAGCCGCATTCATTTCCTGCCAGTCTGGCAGCCAAAACTGAAAACACAACAAGGAAAACACTCTCTCTGAACATCTGAAGAGAAAACTTTTCGGATTCGGCTTGGACCGGGTTCAGCAAACGGTAGCCCGCGTTTCCGGCACACGCTCAAACGGAAGAAGACGTTTCCCGCAGGTGCTGGCGTAAATTGTGTTTTGCCGAGTGTTGGCAGCTAGTTGAACACACAAGGTTTTACACGAGCGTGCGCGCGCGCACACCCACCGCTGCAGCGTTAGCCGTGTGAGACTAGCACGTTGGTGAAACCTGTGGGAGACAGCTGCGAGGAAGGCATGTAATCTCCAATCTGCCGACACTTCACAAAGCCTCAGCGCTGCGAGCTGGTCATCCGCACACTCATTTGTGAAACCGAGCTCAAATGTCACCCAAACAGCATCACTAATAAGCTTTTCAGCTTTGAACAGACAAAAGGCAAGAAATCTGCTTCTTGTTACTCATAAGCAAGACTTTGAAGATGATTTATTTTTTTAACAGTTAATTGTCACTTTGCAGGAATTCGGAGCTGTAATTTGCTATAAGGAATTGCAGCTTGAGGACGTTTCAGCACATCGTTACATCCTGCTTTGATTCACTGTCTAAATGCTCAGATGTGGTCTGGGTATGATTTCGAGACGCTTTATTATAAATCGGCAGATGTGAGATTTCTTGAGAAAACAAACCCCCTCGGAAGAAAGGATCAGTTTGTTTTGATGTGGAAGAAGGCAACGCTGATGAACATCCGACCGTGTTATTGGCACTCGTTTTCTTATTTCACGACTATCAATATGATATATGATGATATCAGCCGGATGGATTGCTATCTAGTGCAATAATGCAAAGGCCAGCTAGTAAACCGCTAAAATATTTTCTGTCTTGACTGCTAAAGATGGAAAAAGGTTTGTAGTCACTTGATCATAAGATTCGTATGTGCTTTTTGAACATCCCATTCCACATTAGTCCCCATTTGCTGGATATGTGCTTCAGCCACAAGGGTGTTAACAAAGTCAGGAGCTGGTGTAAGGTGAGGGTTTGTGGTTTAATGTGCTGAGTTACTTAATTTATCAGACACGGTGAGAGA
This sequence comes from Silurus lanzhouensis, assembly GCA_039877035.1. NCBI lineage: Eukaryota > Metazoa > Chordata > Actinopteri > Siluriformes > Siluridae > Silurus > Silurus lanzhouensis. The sequence goes on from JBCEWE010002367.1 coordinate 8,816,566, forward strand.
AATTAATGTATTTATACAAATTTTAAACCATTTGTCACTTCATCCTGGTATATGTTCAAGTGTCTGAGGTGAATTAGTTTCATATAAGATAATTATCTGAAAAAATATTAATGTGATAGAGGTGTAACGGTACGTACCTCAGTTTTTGTCACAGTTCGGTAAAAATTCCGTACGTTTGGAGAAGATATGCAAAACACAAACTCCTTTAAAAAATTTTTTATTAACACAGTTTATTATTAACATTTGTTAACATCAGTTAAAATTTTTAAAGCAATTTTTAAATAAATTGCCTGCTTGGTTAAATGATATATTAAATATTTTGTGATATTTGCTAAATATAATAAATCAAATTAATGCAATCCGCTTAATGAATTCAAGTAAAATGTGTGTAATCCTAAATGTTCTAATCTTTAAATGAGTATCAATTAAATTGGCACAAATCGTCTTATGATCTGCTTAACTACTTATTCAATCAAGAAGCTTTTATTGTCATTTCATCCATATAGCTGATACAGAAAACACAAGGCTAAGCACTAATAAGTGTCCTCGCCACATAAAGTACATCATGCAAGCAGTGCAAGACAGACAGTGCAAAGACAACACAACACAGTGTAGGACAAATACACAAAACGCAAAATGGCGCCACCCGTAAACCTGCTGTATATTACACAGTGCGTTGTGGAAAAGAGAACTTGGTACGGAAGTGAACATTGTAATTAAACAAAATGTAAACAAATGGTTAGTGCAAAAACAGCATGTAAACAGTAGGTAGTAATAAAGTGATATAATATGGGCATGGATGTGTGACGTGAGTACGCTTGTGTGTTTGAGTCCGGGTTGTACAGATCAATCACACAGTTGTGTGTGTGTGTGTGTGTGTGTGTGTGAGGTTCAGTTCAGTGTTGAGAAGCCTGATGGCCTGAGGGAAGAAACTGTTGCACAGTCTGGGTGTGACTGCCCGGAGGGTGAAGAGTGTGTGTGGGGTCTTCTACAATGCTGTTGGCTTTGTTGAATAGAGAGTACAGTGCCAATTCAGCACAGTGGAGGCCTGCAGTGGGCTCGGGGTGGCACCCTGGCGATACTGGGGCTCGAACCCCCGACCTTCTGATCAGTAACCCAACACCTTAACCACTGAGCTACCACTCTACCAACATTCTTGAGCAAATTTCTTCATTTCTTCCATCCTTCATTCATTCACTCCCTCCATATGTGGAATTGTCAGGATTTTCTCCTTTTAAGGGAAATTCTTGAAGCTGAACATAAAACACTAAAGAATCCACAGCGCTTTAGCGTTTCTATGCATGCGCAAAGCAAATCGTATTTCCGGTACGGAGCATGCAGCTACTGTGACACTGCGCTAACTCTAGTTTCTATTTTATACCCATGGTGGTGGTGTGTTAGTTTTCAAGTTTAATAATGAAAAAATGCACTCTGTGTGAGGTGGAGACTAATAAATTGTGGTCCGCCACTAAATACGTTTCTGAGGGAACTCGGATTTTAATGTTCTGCACGTAAAAAAAAAAAAACGAACCGAAGCCCTGCACTGAAAGATTCCGGTTCAAATACGTGTACGTTACACTCCTACAATGTGATCATTCATATGACGGGGGCCATACAATACTTACAGGCGTTCTCCAGGAGAAATAACTAAACGAAGGGGGCGGGTGATGGGTGTAAAATACCTGGCAGCCAACCATATTTGAGGTTATAGCCACGTTATATGGATTCACCTATAAAAAGTTGGCAAAAAGAAATAAAAATGGTAGCAAAGGATTGTTTGACTGGAGATTGGTTGTGTGTACAGATTGAATTTTTCCCCACACACTAGAGCTTGTATTGTACACACAGTAGACTTATTACGCACACAAGGATATAAAACGAGCATGTTCACGTGAGTGCCGATAGTGAGCTTAATTTGGGTCACGGACGCAGTATCTCCTTGCAAACCAGTGTTGATTTCAGTGCCTTTTTGCTGTTCCCCCTTTGTTAAAAGGTGGAGCCAGAAAGTGCTTGGCTCCTTAATCGCAGCAAGCAGTTCTACTGTTCGATCCATTTATGGTGCTTTGACAGAGATGAATTTAAGACCTATGGAAAAGGCCAGGCCTTATCATACCTCTCCGATTCATCTTTTCCAAACTTGATCTAAGTGAATAAATGCATGCAGCGATTAAGGGGCCCAAGCACTTTCAGTCTTCACCACTCAGCAGTGGAAACATGGTAAAAGGCATGGTAAAAAGACGAAAAGCAAAACTGCAGAATTATGGAAATAATTGTTTGCATAACCCAAAGCATCAGTGAAAAGCGGCATCTCCTTTCTGTGCCCTTTGCACATAAGAGAACACTGGTGCCTCTGTGGTCCTTCGATGTTGTCCAGGACACGTTAGTGTTTAGCCTCATGCCTTTCTAAGCACGTCCGGATGTTGCACGAGTGAAATCTCATCGACGCGCATGACCTTCTTTACACTTGTAGTTGGCGCTGACCAACTGAGACGTGTGTTAATACCTGGTGTAATCAGGGACTGTGTGTGTGTCTTTGTTTTACTTCCTCTCATGAGCATGTGCTTGCTTTTCCTGTATCCCTCTCTCTCTCTCTCTCTCTCTCTCTCTCTCTCTCTCTCTCTCTCTCTCTCTCTCTCTCTCACTCTCACACTCTCTCTGTTGATGAGGAAATATTGCTTGTTTCCCCACTTGTGTGGTAATGAGCTTGATGAATATTCATGAAGCGTAGCAGTCGCCAGCACGTGCGTTCAGATTCCGCCGAAATCCTGTGTGTGTGTGTGTGTGTGTGTGTGTGTGTGTGTGTGTGTGTGTGTGTGATAGTGTGTGAGACTGCAGTAGAGGATGATGTCTAGGAGAGCATGTGATTAAGCGTTGTGTGTTTGTGTGTGTGCGCACTAGAGGATGGTGTCTTGGAGAACGACTGATTAGGGGGTGTGTGAGAGGGAGTTAGTGAGTGTGTAGTTGTGTGACGCTCTCTAGGAGTGTGAGATTAAGCTCTGTGTCAATGGAACAGTAATTCAATGAACATGATGCTTTTACGTAGAATTGAAGCATGTGTGTGTGTATGATGCAGCAGGTGCTGAGATTGAAAGGTATGTTCATAAAAACTGCTAAAAGCCAATATTAGAAATGCAGTACTATTTTTAAGCAGGTTTTACTGTGGATCCACCGATGGTTTGTTCGTAGTTCTTCGGTCAGCCATTGTGGCGCAGCGGTTAAGGCTCTGAGTTACTGTTCAGAAAGTCTGGGGTTCGAGCCCCAGCATCGCCAAAGCTGCCATTTGTTGGCCTTTTAACCCTTTCTGCCCCAGAGGTGCTGTACCATTACTGACCCTGCTCTCTGACCCCAGCATTCTTACAAGTGAAGCAAAGAATTTCCATTATGTTGGTTGTATGTGATTAAGAGTTTCTGTAGTCGAGCTTTTGCATTGTGTTTTTTTCCTAAACTGAAAACTGCTTCTAAACACAATGAGGCGCTCTGTGAAAGTGACAGCTGAAAAAAAAAAAAAACCCTCGTCCTTGTCGGTGGCACGCAGGTGGTTTGTCTATATTAAGCCTGAGAGGTCATTTCTGAAAAGATTTGTTGGAGCAGGTGCCCAAGAACTAAATGGCAGGTGTTCTAGTGCATTTAGTCGTGCAGACTGGAAGCCAGAACACACAAGGGTTACTGGTTGAGCTATTAAATAAATATGAATACATTAAAAGGTGAAGAATATTCATTCACGAAAAAAAAAAAAGAATTCAAAGTTTTACGATTATTTCTTAAAAAATTACAGTGATTGGTTTGAATTCCTAATTTATCCTTTTTAAATTCAAAATTATTATTTTTAATAAACTAAACCTTTAATTTTTGGTTAAAGAATTTTTTTTTTTTCTCTCAGATTCTTTGCAGGTTTGACTTGTTAGTTTTGAGTTCATTTCGAGATATTTAGCACACGCCTTGGGTTAGAGCATGTGAACGAGTTCGTCTGTGTGCTCGTGTGAACCCGACTCAGTTTTCTGCACTGCTAATCAGTTCATTTCATCTGGCTCAGAGCAGTAAGCACTCGCACACCTTCGCTAAGTTCTCTATGCTAATCGCAGCGTTTTGATCCAGGCCAGTGAGATTCCTGCTCGAAATAATTACATTATCATTAAATTAATTATCAGTAAATGTTTGGCGATGAAGATTGCGTTCGTGTGTCAGGCAGCAGGAGTCCCTCTCGAGTAACGGTGTGCCCGAGGTGGGAGCGGAATAACAAACGATTGTTGGTACTCCTGCTTGTGAAGCACTGGACACTGGAGAATGTTTATTGGACGGGAATATTTGTGTATTGAAGCTACTTTAGTTGGACAAAAGTTAGTGGACAACAGAGCATAAGATTTGAATGTGAATATTGGACATCACATTCTTTATTTAGTCCCCATTTGCTGTTTATAATATTCTTCACTCTTCTGGGAAGATGTTCCACTAGATTTTGGAGTGCGCTTGTGGAGATTTGTGCTCGTTCAGCCACTGATGTCGGTTTAGGAGGCCTGAGGTGCAGTCTGTGTTTCCAACAGGTTTGGGTCTCCTGGTTCATGTGAAAGGATAATTTAATGCTACCATGGCTGAAGATTCTATTGTGTGCCTCCAACTTGGTGGTTGCAGTTTGGGTAGAACCACATATAGCTGGAAAAGTCAGGCGTCTCGATACTTTTCTCCATTTACTGTACGTTTGGATGAAGGTTTAGACATGCTTTAGGTGTGAGAGTCTCTGAACGAATTCATTCCACCTTAATTGAAAAAGCTATAAAAACGTGTGTAGCAAATCTGAGTATATTTTACTGCGCGTAAATGCAGACGTCATTAGAAGGAAAACCGAAGCATTGACCTCATGACAAAAGCCGTTGAACATTGATGATGAACACTTTGTGAAGAATTGGTGTTAAGCATGGATTCCTGACCTGAGCATCATTCAAAGTATATAAGTAGTTTAAAGGAGCGTGTGGCAATCCATCACGCAGCTCTAGCCGTGACAATAGGTGGCGTGTTCCTGCAGTTGCTCGTGTTGCGATTAGTGATGGGCGTTGACTGAAGCATGACGTTTTGAGATAAAACCCTGATGTCCGATCGGATGGGGAAGCGTCGGACCGTCCGTCAGTGTTGCGTTTGAACTGCGCTAAACCGGACTAGATCAGTCACGGTTTTTAATCCGGTGATGTTGACTGATCACGATGTTTTTCCGTGATCTCCACAGAGCTCGTACGTTCGGAGATCTGTCACCTTACCGGGATTCTAGGTCTGTTCTTTGGGATCAAATGTGACAGCAGATCTGTGAGGAGTTTGGAGTCGTGTTAATGCTTTCTGTACCCATGGATTCTTTTTTTTTAATCCGTTTTTCATCGTGCTTTTCTCTCTTCTGGTTTTTTTTTTTCAATTCGCTCATTCAAAGCCCCCCCCCCCCTCCTTCCTGTCTGTTTGCTCCCCCTTTCTCTCTCTATCTTTTTTCTTTTTTCCCTTTCCCTCCCTTCTTCTCTCGGTGTCTTTGTCGACCTCCTGCTGTCGTGTTTTTAACAGCTCGTTAAGCCATCTGCAATACCTTTGATCTCTTACTATCCGCACATGGTAGCCACGTGTGTGCGTGTGCGTGTGTGTGTGTTTATATAAAGGGTCCTGAGCTAAAAAACGAAACAAAAAGGAAGACGCGTGTGAATTTAAACACGCACTTCACACATGAATGTGGCGGTTGTGTGCCGCCGTGATGTTCTTTAATAAACAGCATCAGTGCTGAATTCATTTGCATCTTTACTGTATTTTTAACAAACACCTTCATTATCCACTGCTGTGCCTTACAAACGGAACAGGAGCTGAAAGCCAGTCCCCCGAAAATACCATTTTCTGATAGAAATAGACCGTATGGGCAAAAGTATTGGGACACCTGACCTTTTAAGTCATATATGGAAGAGATATTCCAGCCAAACTGAGCACAATGTTGGAGGCACACAGCTGTATAGGATGTGTTTGGATGTTCGGGGTGCAACAGATCACGACCCATCACGGACCCACGGGGGGGGGGGGGGATCCGAAAAATGATCCGTTCCGTGACTCGAAAATTGTACCGTAATCCGAACCGTGACTTTTTTGTGATCTTTTGCACTAGTACTGGGTGTGCTTGCATGAAGTTTTTTCTTCATTTCAACTCCAAGACCCAAAATTGTTCCAACATGATAATGTCCCTGTGCACAAAGCCCCAGCTCATGAAGATTCAGGGTTCGGAGTATGAACTTCACTCTAATCTCGACTCGGCAATCAGACTAATGAGCTTTAAAACACCTTAAGAAGCTTCACATGGCCCTGAGTCAGCCTAATCATACAGAGATAAACAGAACATTCTGGAGACGGATTAGTCCCCTAGTCGTCCAGACATCCAATCTAAACTTTTTTTTTTTTTTTTTTTTTTAAGCCTGAAAGTTTTGTGTGTGTCGACTTCATTAATTGATTAGTAATTGACTATCGATCGTTCAAGGCGACTTCAACAATTCGTAGCTCCCAAACTGACCCTTACTATTAGGACACCCCCCCCCCCACCCCTTCAGGGACCTTCCTTCATCCTCCCGGGTTCTACCTCACCGCTCTGACATTGCTGCACACTCCCTCATTTATGTCTGCTATTCCTTCAAGGCGATAGTCTGTCCTTCAAGGCCCCGAAGGTCACATGACTTTCCCCCTTCATCGTCGTCTGATCACCTAACGACTTATCTGGGTGATGAAAGGCGGCTGATGAGATGGCGTTGTGTTTACTGGTGAAGGCTGTTGAAAAGCATTAGAGACTCTTGACAATAGTGTGTATACACGCGCGCACACGTCAGTGCCTTTTAAGGTTCTTTAATGTCTTCGCCTTCTTCTGGGAAGCAAAATCGATGATCAACTCATTCTCCCAGTCTCTCTCTCTCACGATCTCTCTTCATTTTCTCACTTATTTAATTGCAGCTTATCACTCTCCTGCTCGTTCCTCGGTCTGTTCTAACTTTGGGAAGAAGATTTGGACAGCCGATCAAAACATTTTCATCAAGTGGATTTCTGTTCGTACGACTTCAATAAAGGTGTGAACAATGCCGCATTAATATTCATGATTCCAAAGGTGCACGGAGACATCTTTGACGTGTTATATAAGGTGCTGAAGTTCAGGAACCTTTCAAGGGAAATCAGGAGAATTACGAGAGAATTTCTGTTGTTCTGGTAAAAAAAAAAAAAAGGGCTGCAGTAATTGTAAGCGTTTTAAAGCAGGATTCATCATTTAGCTTGGAATTGCATTTAGGGTTCGTAAGAAGTATGGTTGTGGATTGCTGGAAAGGTTCCTGTAGTGAAAACACTTCACTGAAAAACTCCGACTAGACAAATAATGAAATGTTTTTGTTGCATGAAAAAAAACTAATTTTGATATTTTACTGGTTAAGCGCTAGATCGAGAGTGGACATGGTTATTGCAACGTTATATAAAGTGTGTTCTGTCTTTGCTTAACATGTTGATATTATGGACTTTATGTTCTCCTGATACAATATACAGAGTTTTGTAACACCCGACGTGATTTCTTTTTTTAATTTTCCCACATTTAGTCCCCATTTGCTGTTATAAAAACCTCCACTATTCTGGGAAGATGTTCCACTAGATTTCTGAGTGCGCTTGTGGAGATTTTGTGTTCATTCAGCCATAAGGGTGTTAAAAGTAAAGTAAAGTCGGGTACTGATGTAGGATGAGGAGGCCTGAGGTGCAGTCAGTGTTTCAATTGATCCCAATAGGGTCAAGTTCAGAGCTCTCTTTCACTCCAACCCATCTAAAGGATCTCTTCATGCAGCTGGCTTTGTGCACAGGGGCATTGTCATGCTGGCGCAGGTTTGGGCCTCCTAGTTTAATTGAATGCTATCAGAGACATGGAGCAGGTGTGAAACTCGAGACCCGAAGCTCGAATCCAGTCGGTCTCGCCATTTTATGTGGCTCACAAAAGCTTTAAATCAGATCGTCTCAAATGTCACGATGCACATCGTGACCCCCGAAATGACGTCCCTCTGCTAGAGTGCTGTTTCTACTTTAGCGTTTCACAGCCATTTTTTTTTTTCTTCCACGATTGAAGATCAACAAATCGCAAAACGTCCAAGAGAAATGTTGACGTCGAAGAAAGACCATTAAATTAAAGATGGGAAAGTGAATATACAGTAATCCCCGAAATGAAAAACCGCAAAACATTTTACTTTATTTCATGATTAATAACGATATTTTTATTAATACACAGTTATACCCTGACCTACGAGTGCATTAATGAACAAGTTGTCCGAGGTTTTTTTGCTTTGTTACGTGAGCAAAAAATGGAGGTACGAGCTCGAGACGCCGCTGCTAGATGGCGAAGCGAAGCCAGAAAGCGAAAATTAAGATAAGCAAAGAAGAAAAAGTAAAAAATTTAAAGTTTAGGGATACTT
>JBCEWE010002367.1:8830000-8832500 GCA_039877035.1 Silurus lanzhouensis
GGATCATCCGTCTCCATACCCCTCTGTCCTCTACATCTGCTTCTTTCAACTCAACTACTTGCATGTCTTCCCTCACCACATCCATAAACCTCCTCCTCTTTTCCTCCTTCCTGTAGCTCCATCCTCAGCATTCTCCTACTGATATACCCCATGTCCCTCCTCTGCACATGTCCAAACCATATCAATCTCAATCTCCCTCACCTTGTCTCCAAAACATCCTACATGCGCTGTCCCTCTAATAAACTTATTTCTAATCCTGTGCATCCTCGTCACTCCCAACGAAAACCTCAACATCTTTATCTCTGCTACCTCCAGCTCCACCTCCTGTCTTTTACTCAATGCTACTGTCTCTAAACCATACAACATCGCAGGTCTCACCACAGTCCTATACACTTTCCTTTTCACTCTTTCTTCTATCACAAAAAAGTCTTAAAGTCTAGTATTTAAGGCCTTAAAACAGCTTAAATTTGCTGTTCTACGTCTTACAAACCCTTAATTTTGCAGATGTCCATGTAACACTACCTCTAACGCTCATTGAAATGCTCCTGCTGCATTTTTGTTTGTTCGTTTCTGTAATGTTGTAATTCGTTCTTTCAGCTTTCTATTATTGGCATGAATCTTTTTTCGGATTGAACCACAGACGTAAAACTGATTTTATTTTTCAGCTATGAGGAAGAGCGAGTTCAGCGATACTTGGCTTGAAAAAAATGACTAAGGTTTGGTTAAGGCCAGTTGCTAACATGTTCTTGTGTGTGTTTTTGATTAATTTTCATTTTTAATGGTCTTAAAAGGGTCTTCTAAAGTCTTACATTTGACTTTGTGAAACCTGTGGAGACCCTGTTTATGATCATAAGTCTGTTAGAAGTCAGGAGTCATCAGTCATTAAGTGACATTTGCTTGCTGAAAGCATTTAATAATTTCATTGTAAAAAAAAAAAAAAAAAAAAAAATTCTTCTTGACTGGATTACTGCATTCAGCTTCATCCAGCTGTAGATCTAGTAGAAGTGTGGAAGCACGGCCGTGTCAGGAGGAAAAGCTGTGTATGAAGTGCATGCATCGGCGTCACACCAGAACAGCTGTTTTATTTGCGCGACGGGGCAGCTGGGCGATTTTCCACATCCTGCACTTTCGGAGAGAGATTGCTCAATTATGCATGCCTTTCCTGAGATAATACGCGAGAGGTCTTGCAGCCTTTACACGCTCGGCTTATCGGTAAACTAGCTCGGAAACGAGAAAGGGGTGGAAACGTTTCCCTTTTTAAAAAAAAAAAAAAAAAAAAAAAAAAAAAAAAACGCATGGTGAGATTTTGAACAATGCTCACGTCAGTGCACCTCCTGGTGTTTACCTTTCGATGAGTCTAACGGGAATTTCCCCTGTTCATCTGTGTTCTGCTTACAGATTCCTGAGAGGAAAAAGCACAACAGCACACAACTGAGACACAGGGTCGGATCAACACACAGCCCCGACCTATGGGGAGAGAGAGAGCGAGAGAGAGCGAGAGACGGAGTGACCGAGACGAGCGCACTCACCTGCTCAGCAATGGGTACACCTGCCTCGCCAGATGTTTAACCGGCTTTGATCTGAAATAGGTAAGAAGCATGAGAGAGCGAGAGTACAGAGGTGCATTGTAGCAGAAAGATGAAGGGCGGTATATATTTTTCAGGAAGTAAAAGAAGAGACCAACCAGAGTAAATGTGTGTGCTCGGGTTACCATCTGTAGCCTTCGCTGAAATACTGCTTTCGACTTGAAGTGGGAACTCGTAGTTATGCATATTTTCAAGCTGTGGAGGAAACATGAGGTTTTTTTTAGCAGCAGGCTGGGGAGTGATTATTTGCTTCCTGCACTTCTACACTGTTTATTCAGTACTATATTTTCCGTAAGACGATGGATCTGAGGTTAATGTTTGTTTATAAAGCATTTCTACATTATTTCCAAAAAACGAGCTATTTAGTCAAAGTGGATTCAGAATCACTTGCTGAACTTTGAGCCGAATCTTCGTCTTCAGGTACAGGAAGCGAAGTCCTCTGGGAGCCCGATCCGGCGAGTCTGGTGTGTGTAGAAGTGAGATCATGTTTCCCAGTGAGAAACCCAGAACAGCACCAGTTGCACAGCTTCCGATGTACACAGGACGATGTCTTCTGGCACACCGACTTATGAAGGTCGGCGCTCCCTGTGACTGTGCGTGCAGCCTTGTGCTGCCATCTGTTGGCTTGTTACAAAACTATTCTCGAAACATTTTAATACCACTTCGTACTATAGCCACCTATGATAGCGATACTATTAATAATTCGAATGAACGTTACATTTAAACACTATGGAAATAATACAATGAAAGGGAAGTATTGCCATGAGGTTTGCGTCAGTCCACCACCATGCAACGGTTTCATCAACACAGACTTAGAGGAGAGCAGAGTGTAGGCCGCCCTGTCTTCTAGATAAAACTGGTGACTAATTTTTATGCTAATTAAAGAAGGATAAATGTTGAAAAATAAAGACTGC